>CM059270.1:4259475-4311975 GCA_030347295.1 Setipinna tenuifilis | reverse complement strand
TCTGCTGCCTCCGACTGTCCTTTGAAGTGGCTACAGGTTACAAGCTCGGCGCTACAATAGTATAAAAAATGGTTATACTTCACTTAAACTCAGCATCCATATAGCATTTCAGACACCTTAATAAAGGATAAGGTATCCATAACCCGTCAAAATAGCTGAAATAAGTTTATGTAACTACTTATATATAGTAATACAAATTGCAACGTGGCTTTAAGAGGTCTGTACATTGCTTGCCCTTGCTTGCCCATACATTGTACAGCGTTCAAATTATTCTCAGAAACATAGTATAAAAAATGGTTATACACTTAAACTCAGCATCCATATAGCATTTCAGACCTTAATAAAGGGTAAGGTATCCATAATCCGTCAAAATAGCTGAAATAAGTTTATGTAACTACTTATATATAGTAATGGCCAAATTTAGAAATTAATATCAAAATACATAATGATACCTATTCTGGCTCTTTCTTATGACACTGATTACATCTTTGCAGTATGACAAAAATTGTTTATGTATACTAATGTATACTCTTTATGCTACTGTATTTGCTTCCATACAAGGTGCATAGAGGTTCTTTGTAGCTTATTCTACAAGTTGATGCTTGATTTCTGATGAATGAATTCTGCCAAGAGTAGTTAGTCAGTTAGGTATGTAGACTCATGTCAGATGCAATACAAATATATTGTTCCTTTTAACATCTATTGTGAAAACCAATACATTCACGTAGGGTATCAGTTCATATCCAAAGCACTCCTTAGTCTCAGAGGGAAACAGCAGGCTATCAGGTCTTGTGGGCAAATAGAAATTATACAGTATAATTCTGTATGCTGCTGTGATGTGGGATGAAGACAGAAACCAGCTCAGAAACCAGCACACACATATGCATACACATACTGTACACACACGCACACACAGACATGCAGATACACACACATAACCACACATACTGTACATACTATAACACACTTACAAACACACAATTAAACACACACATCCCTGACAACCCCCCCCCCCCCCCTGCACACACACACACACAGCTCGGCTATAAGGGCCTCCATAAGATCAGCTCTCAGAGGGCTCCAGGAGCCATCCTAGCACAGCCCATCCCAGAGCTGCGATTCCCTCTGACATCTGTCGACAGCGCTGACAGTAAAGGGAACACTCATTCTGCCATTCACCATATTTCCCATCAAACCACCACCCTTCCCCAAACGCCCATTATCTCCTGAAGGATAAAAAGGACATCATCTGCCGTTGTAGACATAGGGGGATTTTCTTCTTCTTAAGCATCAGAATAATGACTTATTTAAATATAAGAACTATTTTTTATGTGTGACACAGTTGTATCTGTAGTATGGCCATCTTTGTGATGACTCTTTTTTGCTGCGTCGAAACATATAGACATATGCACACGGAGACAGTAGCGGTTTTAGGCACGGGCGAACAGGGCAGCTGCCCAGGGCGCCACGAGCGCATGGGAGAAAAAAATATCGCTGAGAGGTGGTCTCGCCTGGGGCGTAAAACACTGTAGAACCACCACTGCACAGAGAGCTGTCAAGTCAAGGGGTTTATTACTTCAACAAAAACATCTAGTATTGGGTGACACTTTATTTTACAGTTCATTTTTAGTGTATATAACATATGTAACGTGTACTTACACTGTACACCCAACACTAACCTTAACCGTATGGTACAGTGTAAGTACATAATGTAATTGGGTCAAACCCACATGGTCTCTCACATCAAAGTAGTCATCATTTAAAGGTCCAATGTGTAGAATTTCTCCCATCTAGCCAACTCTTTTGCCCCACGAGTACGTATTACAGTTATGATTGCCTTCACGCTTTAAAAAGCCATCATTCACTACTTTAGATCATGCTGTACTGCAGGGCTATTAGACAAAATTAGGCTATGTAACGTACCCTAGACAAAGCAAAAAAATAAATAAATATACAAATAACACTTCTGGTACTGTTTCTCATTGCAAGCATCAGCAAGTAAATTTACTCAGTTATATCGCAAACATTGTAGAGCAAGTTTGCTAAACTAGGGTGAGCGGACTAGGCCAATCATTTGCCACAATCGTCTAGACTAACCATAGACAGTAGAAGAAGTAGACTGAGGGATAGTGTCACGTCCAAATGTTCAATTCTCAGCTTGGTCACGTGTCTACTGTGGTCTACTGCGCAAACTCATGGTGACGTCTAGTGGCGTCGGCCAACGAACCCAAATAGGATAAATTGATGAGTAGATACGATAAGATAGTTCTCATGAGTTTTTTTCTACCGTTATGGCTACAATCCTGCTTACTGGAGTGGAAGGCTAGTACTGTACTTGGGTATTCTACTAACTTTCGTTCCACGCAGTCTTGCAAACTACCATGTCAAGGGCGCTAGCTAGTTAGCATGTCCATACCAAGCTATAACATGTAGCTTAGCTTAGCCATCTTTCTTTGGGCTTCACTTGCATCGAATAGTAAAATACACAAAGATAATGATTCCTCTTCCAAACAAATACCAATTCTTATGCTTATTTTGCAGGATCCAGCTAAAAATGTTTTCCTGACATAAACAGAAAAGTAAACAAGCGTGATTATGGGTATGGCTTGTTATCCAAATAGTACAGAAACTCACTAGCCGTTGCGATGAACAATAAAACAATAACATACCTCCAAAATAGGTGAAAATACAATAGTAATAGTGATAATAGTAACAACAACAATAACATGCTCACGTGTTTGATGGATTAAATGCAGAGGTTGAATTGTCACGACTCTCTGTCTGAGCCTTGTTTTGATCACGCTATATTCACGCTTTCCACCCCCTCCTCCGACACGGTCCTTATTATTAAATCAAATCACGCACTCGTTTCCTTGTTTCTCTGCACTCACTCAATTATCCCCCTCACCTGTGTTTCCCTTGTCCGTGTCTAGTGTAACGCACCACACCTGCACTTCCTTGTTTAAGCCCTCACTCAATTATTACGATCACCTGCACGGCACTCCTATTTATACTCCCTTGTTTCAGTTCTCCCTTGTCAGTTCGTCCTCTTACCTAAGTGTATTGCTGCGGAAAGTTTTGACTCCTGACTCTCTTGTTCCCTAGTTTCCTTGTTCGTGTCTAGTTCTTGTTTCCTTGTTCGTGTTCAGTCTCGGTTTTGTCTCTTGCTCGTGTTTGCTTTTTGACCTCCCAGTATCCAGTTTTCCTGTCCGTGTTTATCTCCTTGTTTTTTTGTGTCAGTCTCGGTTTTGTGCCCTGCTCGTGTTTACTTTTTCCCCGTCTTGTCTGTTCGTGTGTCCCCAGTTTCCCCTGTACTCCTCCGGACCTCCGCACGGCTTTGACCCGGACCAGCCCTTCGTTTACGCCTCGTCTACTACCCACGGCTTTGACCTGGACCTGCTCTTCAACTACGCCTTGTCTCCTGCCCTCGACCCTGATCTTGTGCGCCCCCGACGACTCTGCCATCACCGGCTCAGGCAGTAGAGCAGCTGCCTACTACCCCCGGAGTCACGGGTTCCACCCCCGCTCAGCCCAGCTTCACCTACCACCTACCTCCACCTAACCCTAAAAGGCCGGGCTCACCGGAGGTAGGAGGCATCCGGTTGAGCTCGGCCACCACTAGCGCCTCCAAAAATGACCAGCCTCTCCTGCGGGCCACCCTGAGGCTCTCGTCCCGAACCTTTTCCCTGCCGGTCTTGATGGACTCGGGGGCCGATGCCAACATAATAGGCACTGCCTTCGCCCGCCACCAGGGGATGCACTTGACCGCCCTACCGTCCTCTGTGCCGGTGTTCTATCATTCTATCCTACATATCATTTTATCCTACAAACACCACGGCACATGCGCGCGCATGAGCAGATCACGATACTCCATTTCCCGCCATTTAAACATCATTTTGTCCTACATCAGCTGTTACTAAAACTTTGCAGAGCAAGCGGGGTAGATTAATGACGTAAATTCAATATTAACCACACAATGTAATATAATTCTGATTTAAAAAAGTGAGCGAGTCTTGAAATACAAAAAATATCTTCCCTAAACAGTTTAACTTTTCAACTTTTCATTTCGCAAATCATTTATTTAGGTGTGTGTAGAAAACGCCAAACTGGTGGCGTGGTGGGTATACTACCTGCGTATCACGTAGACTAAATTGCTGGTAAACTTGAATTTTCATGACGTCCTGCATTCGTGTGTTGGCTAAAATAATACTCGGAAGTCTACATTATCCTTAAATGTTGGGTAGGTAGCCTATCCTAAAACATGTTATGGTAAAGACGTGTCTGATAGTGTCATTCCTCCTACCGTAGGATGCTTTGACAATGTAGGACAATCTGACAGATTATGTCTGTCGAGACATCCTACCGTAGGATTTTCTGACAATGTAGGACAGAATGACAGAACACCGGCCCACGCATTGGACGGACATCTGCTTGGATAGGTCTCCCATGTCACCGAACCCCTGGAGCTGCGGCTCTCGGGCAACCATCAGGAGCGCGTCCACTTCCACCTGCTGCCCTCCCCAGGGCACCCCATCATCCTAGGTCTGCCATGGCTTCGACGGCATAACCCCGAATTGACTGGCGCAGTGGGGGGATTCTGGAATGGGGGGTCGAGTGCCACCAGACCTGCCTGCAATCTGCTTCCGTTCCGGCCCCCAGTCCTGGCCCTGTAACTGCTCCTGATCTGTTCTATGTCCCGTCCTGCTACCACAACCTCACTGAGGTCTTTTGCAAGGCCAAGGCCACGTCCCTACCCCCTCACCGGCCCTACGACTGCGCCATTGATTTAGTCCCTGGTTCCACTCCCCCGCGTGGCCGCCTCTACTCCCTCTCGGGCCCCGAGAGGCAGGCCATGGAGGAATATATCTCCGACTCGCTGGCCGCGAGCATCATCTGCCCCTCCTCGTCCCCCGCTGGTGCGGGGTTCTTCTTAGTCTGGAAGAAGGACGGATCGCTCCGGCCCTGCATTGACTACCGCGGCCTCAACGACATAACAGTCAAGAACTGGTACCCTCTGCCCCTTCTGTTCACCGCTTTCGAGCTGCTCCAGGGGGCCACGGTATTCTCCAAGTTAGATCTGTGCAATGCCTACCATCTTGTGCGCATCCGGGAGGGGGACGAATGGAAGATGGCGTTTAACACTCCTAACGGGCATTACGAGTACCTCGTGAAGCCATTCGGCCTCACGAACGCCCCCGCCGTCTTCCAAGGACTAGTCAATGACGTGCTGTGGGACATGGTACGTCAGGCTAGTCCTTCGCCACCTCCTGGAAAACTCCCTGTTTGTCAAGGCGGAAAAATGCGAGTTTTATGTTAAGACCGTGGCCTTCCTGGGGTACGTGGGGGCAGAGGGGACCATTGGCATGGACCCAGCTAAAGTGTCGGCGGTCACGTCCTGGCCAGTGCCCCAGAACCGCAAGCAACTGCAGCAATTTCTGGGCTTCGCTAATTTCTACAGACGGTTCATTGCCCCCCTCACGGCCCTGACCAGTACCGACACTGCCCTTAAGTCCCGGTTCACCTCTGCCCCCATCCTCCAGGTTCCTGATCCTGCTCGGCAAATTGGCGTTGAGATCGACGCCTCTGATGTCAGGGTCGGGTGGTCCTGTCCCAACAAGCGGCGGAGGACAACAAGGTGCACCCGTGTGCCTTCTTCTCCCGCCACTTGTCCCCGGCGGAACGAAATTACGACATCGGGGACTGGGAGCTCTTAGCTGTCAAGCTGGCTCTGGAAGAGTAGCATCACTGGCTGGAGAGGGCGTCTGTGCCCTTCATTGTTTGGACAGACCATAAGAACTTGGAATACCTGCGTACTGCTAAAAGACTTAATCCTAGACAGTCTAGATGGTCATTATTTTTCTCATGCTTTCAATTCTCTCTCTCTTACCGTAACACTAAGCCTGACACCCTCTCCCACCAGTTCCAGAGACCAGAGGCCGCTTCCGTGGAGCCAGCCACCATCCTTCCTGGTCCCTGCATCGTGGCGGCCCTCACCTGGGACGTGGAGGAACAGGTACTACGGGCCCTCCAGGACCAGCCGGGCCCGAGTGCCTGCCCCGAGGGAAAACTCTACGTCCCAGAAGCCCTGCGCCCTCGCGTGCTGCAGTGGGGGCATGACTCCCTCCTGGCCTGCCAGTCCGCACCAGCCACCGCATCACACAGAGATTCTGGTGGCCTGCCCTCAAGAGGGAGGTTTGGGAGTATGTGGGGGCCTGTTCGGTCTGCAACAGGAACAAGACCTCCAACCGTCCCCCTGCCGGCCTTCTCTAGCCCCTGCTCATCCCATCCTGTCACTGGTCCCATGTCAGCCTAGACTTCGTTTCTGGGCTGCCTGCGTCCGATGGCCACACTGTCATACTCACCATAATGGACAGATTTAGCAAGATGGCCCATTTTGTCCTGCTCCAGTCCCCTCTGGGGTTCCGGACTATATTCCCATTCCCCTTTCCCTAAATAAAAAAGTTCTGTTTGCACATTACGCCATCAGATCTAACCTCCTCATTCTGTCTGTCTCCTGGTCCCTGCCTCTTGTGACAGAACGAACTGACCATATGGATCAGAGTAATGTGCCTATGGAGCTTGACTCCCAGACCGAGACCAAACTCCCCTCTGCCGTGGACTGGTTGGGGAGATATGACTTTTGACCAGTGGTGGCGCAACAGTTTGACGTACAAGGTGCTGTGTGGTCAGAACAGGGTGCCGAGTCCTGAGAGATCACTTTTAGACATACACAGTAGTTGAAACACCCATGGGGAGAAAAAAACCCGGAAAGGGCCCAATAGCCTTTAGCATACTGGCTACTGGGTTAGCGTGATTGTGCTTATGATAATGGTAAAATTATACTTATTAGGAAAATTATTGTATGCTGTCTGATTTGTGAATGAGCATCTTCTGGCCAAAGCATGTCGAGGGAGATAGCTAGTTATGTACTGATTTGATGCATAAGTCTGATTAATCTATGCAGGTCTAGTTGGACTATAGGATTCAATAATTTCCTTAAGGCTCACCTAAGACACACAGACACCCTAATCGACAACAGAGGAGATTGTTAGAATGGTAGAACCAGGGTAGCTCAGATGGGACCACCAATGTTAGATGACTATTTTATTCATTCTGAATTATTGCTTCAAGAAGTCCTTTATTCATACAGTTAACATGTACATACCAGGTTAGCATGTAGCTTACCTTAGCCATCTTTCATTGGGCTTCACTTGCATCGAATGGTAAAAACCCATAAAGATAAGGATCCCTCTTACAAAAAAATACAAACTAAGTGTTTTTTCGACATGAACAGTAAACTAAATAGGCATGAGTATGGCTATGACTTGTTATCCAAACAGTACGGTAAATTTACTTCTGTGCGACAGAAAGTCACTAGTCGCCACTTAAGTTGTGACGTCATTTTTAGCATAATTTCAGATAAAAATTTCTTACAATGACCGATTTCAGATCAAAGAAAATATGCTTTGCTTTGTTTCCTACGGTGTACAATAATGCCAGAATCAAGGTTCTGAGCACTTCTAATGTAAAGTTATTTGGTTTCAAAATGACGCTAAAATGAATGAAAGTCAATAGAATGCTAAAGGCTACTGGGCCCTTTCCGTGTTTTTTTATCTCCCCATGGGTGTTTTAACTTCTACATATGTTCCTTCCCTCTTGGGTCGCTCCTACTTCATGTATGTAGAAATGTAAAATTTAAAGCCAATAGCTGGAGCTGACAGTTGTAAATATTCTTGAAAAAGAAGCAAGTTTGTGAACTGGCGACATAGATTTTGACAATGAACAACTAAAAAGTTACACACAGGGGCTTTAAGGGATACTCAGTTATTTAAGGCAGTAAGAGCAAGTAAACACATTAAGCAATACCTCAAAAATTCAAGAGGCTGATATGTGATAATTGGATTGCACACATGGATAAGTGAATACACACATACAGAAAAGAACAAACAACTTCCTGATCTGTTGCTCTCCACAG
The DNA here is from genome assembly GCA_030347295.1 of Setipinna tenuifilis. Taxonomy (NCBI): domain Eukaryota; kingdom Metazoa; phylum Chordata; class Actinopteri; order Clupeiformes; family Engraulidae; genus Setipinna; species Setipinna tenuifilis. The sequence goes on along the minus strand of CM059270.1, from coordinate 4,304,000 downwards.
CTCTGTGCAAGTGTCATTTGTAAAAAAAAAACACATACAGTAAATAAATTTACATTATTCTGTAATTCTTGTAAAACCATAAACCCTCAGCAAGCCCCAGTTATCAGTCAGTTGTTGTTATCCCAATGTAGAGATAAAGCACATTTCCAAATATCCTGTGCACTAACTATAATCTAGTATTGCTGCAACACCAAACAACCTGGGAACAGAATTTGCACATCCTTCACTTATCTCCAAACTCCTGAGCATTGCTCAGAAGGCTAAGTGCCTTGCATGTCTGATGGCTATCACCAAAATAGATGCTCTTAGAAATTGTATCCAGGGCTCTCAGAGGCTGGATCAGCAATTTAAACATTGTTTGACTGTTTTAAACAATCAGGAGTGTTGCTGTGATATATATATATATACACACACACAGTGCCCTCCATTATGTTTAGGGCAAAGACACATTTTTCTTTAAGTTACCCTTCCGCTCCTTAGTGTAACATTTTCAATCAGTGAATGAAGTGCATGTTCCAGACTTTAATTCACCATTAATTCACCAATTCGTTCAATAGTTTCACCATGTTGAAATTACCACACTTTTTATACTTATTCCCTTCTATACAGGTGCTGGTCATATAATTAGAATATCATGAAAAAGTTGATTTATATCAGTAATTCGATCAGACTTTGGCACTGCTAAGGTGTTATGAGAGTCAGGTTGCTTTGATGGTGGCCATCAGCTCTTCTGTATTGTTGGGTCTGCCGTATCGCATCTTCCTCCTCACAATACCCCATAGATTTTCTATGGAGTTAAGGTCAGGTGAGTTTGCCAATTAAGAACAGGGATACCATGGTCCTTAAACCAGGTACTGGTAACTCTGGCACTGTGAGCAAGTGCCAAGCTCTGTTGAAAAATAAAATCTGCATCTCCATAAAGTTGGTCAGCAGCAGGAAGCATGAAGTGCTCTTAAACTTCCTGGTAGATGGCTGTGTTGAACTTGGACTTAAGAAAACACAGTGGACCAACACCAGCAGATGACATGGCACCCTAAACCATCACGGAATGTGGAAACTTTACACTCGACCTCAAGCGACATGGATTCTCTGCCTCTCCTCTTTCCCTCCAGACTCTGGGACCTTGATTTCCAAAGGACATGCTAAATTTACTTTCATTAGAGAGCAAAACTTTGGACCACTCAGCAGCAGTGCAGTACTTTTTGTCTTTAGCCCAGGTGAGACACTTCTGACTCAGTTATTCCTTGAGTGGCTTGACACAAGGGATGTGACAGCTGAAACCCATGTCTTGCATAAGTCTGTGTGTAGTGGTTCTTGAAGCACTGACTCCAGCTGCAGCTCATTCTTTGTGAACCCCCCCCCCCCCCCCATATTTTTAAATGGGTTTTGTTTCACAACCCTCTCCAGGGTGCAGTTATCCCTATTGCTTGTACACTTTTTTCTACTGCACGACATATTTTCCTTACCTTCACCTCTTTATTAATGTGCTTGAACACAGAGCTCTGTGAACAACCAGCCTCTTTAGCAATGACCTTTTGTGTCTTGCCCTCCTTGTGCAAGGTGTCAATGGTCATCTTTTGGACAACGGTCAGGTCAGCAGTCCTCATCATGATTGTGTAGCCTACATAACCAGACTGAGAGAGCATTTAAAGGCCTTTGCAGGTGTTTTGAGTTAATCAGCTGATTAGAGTTTGGCACCAGGTGTCTTCAATATTGAACCTTTTCACAATATTCTCATTTTCTGAGATACTCAATTTGGAGTTTTTATTAGTTGGCAGTTATAATCATCAATATTAAAAGAAATAAACACTTCAAAACACTTCAAATATGTCAATCTGTGTGAAATGTATGTATACATTATACTGAAATAAATCCATTTTTTTCATGATATTCTAATATTATGACCAGCACCTGTAAGTTAGTAAGTATATGTCAAAATCAATATTGTTTGATTTTACTGTACTGTGCCCATCTACTATAATTTAAATACTCTTGATGGCATAACACAGCACAAAGTGCACACATGCAATGCCTTGAACAAAAAGATCAGTCATGGATATTACCCTGTTCCAATTAATGTACCCCAGTGTTTTCACACTTATTTCATAAAACCTGTTAGACCCATGTGGAGCTATCAACACTTGCTCTTCTCCATGGCCTGCTTTGCTACACTTTGCAGATGGCCAGCCTGGTGACTTCTCACAGACTCTGGTGGGCTGCTGTCTACCAAGCCAAACTCTCTCTTTCTTCTTTCTTCTCTCTCCCTCTCTCATTCTCTCGCTCTCTGTCAGGGATGATAGGAGTGAGTGTGTGTGTGTGTGTGTATGCATGTGTGTGTGTGTGTGTCTTTAAGTCATCTCACCTTGGTTGTTTTGACCTTGTTCCCGGAAATGCAGGACCAGCCAGTGAGATCAGGGAGCACACGGCACTCCTCGCCGTCCAGACAGGGCCTCATCTGGCACCACCACTTCTGACGGACGATAGAGGCTGGACACGGGACATGGAACACAGTCAGACGTTTAGCCCCTACGCCCCTCACCCCAGCAGCAAAAAAAAAAAAGAAAGGATAAAAGAAAGAAATAAAGACATACTGGGTTTGAGAAATGACTTGCTGTGTATAAGCCACAGGGTTCATGGAGGGGTAGGTTAGTTCTGTTTGCTGCTGTTTCTTTGTTAGACCGTTTTCACACGGGCAAAATGTGTTAGACCATTTTCACATGGGCAAGATGTGACACCCACCCACACCCGCTGCCCCCTCATTCCCTGACCCCCCACCCCCTAAGTCACTATGACCACACAGACACACACACATAACACAGGCCCCACCACCATCACCATTGCCAGTAGCCTCCAACTGAAGTGGAAGATCAATAGCACTGAGCCCTGACCTGTCTGCGGGGCCTACGCCTTGCAGGATTCTTTTCCCTTGAAAATAAAAATGCTCTAACAGCCTGTGAATGAACACTCTCCAACCCATTGAATGTGAGCCAGACTGGGAGAGGATTCCAGCGGACAAATCCCCACAGCTATGATGTTAGTAGATCTGAGCGACATCCAGGCTATCCACAACCTAATCACACGGGGAGGCTTTCGTCTAAAAAACAAAAAAGACTGCGCAGAGAGCCACTGAATGTTGCTAAGCCAGTGCCTGCAGTGAAGAAGAAGTGGGGTTTGAACTCTGAGGCTTCGATGGGCTGTCAGGAGACTGTTGTTTTTTTTTCATTATTCCATCTAGAGAGGCTCGACCAAAGGGGATGAAATGGAATACTGTGATAGAAGCAGCCACACCAAAGAAAAACCAAACAAACTGTCACAGTCACATGGGTAAGGGCTGGGCTGGGTTTGGGTTGGGGTTGGAGTAATGCAAATCCCCATTACAGTGGCATATTAAAGGGGTGGGGGTGGGTGGAGGGTTTACTCGTGGTACTTTAAAGAAACCACACAGCTGAAACTCGTCATGAATAGTCTTCCACAAAGCTGAGTGGCAGCATTTCTATCAACTGCAGTGCATTAAGGCAACACTGGACCTCAGTGCTCTAAGGAGAACATCAGAGGCTAATGTATGCCAATGACAAGACTGGCATAAATGCATTTTGAGAGGCTCAACAAGCAAAACCCACTGCTTAATATGCAAACAGCCTGGAAAGGCCTCGTGGTTATGAGAGATTCTCTTGATGAAGTTGAAAATTTCATTTCTTGGTACCCTGTGAGGTACAAAGAAATGTCATAGTTGTTTCATTGCACGTTTTAAAAGAGGCAGAGATAATGCCCCACCATTTGTTTATAAAGTGAGCAACACCATCTTCTGAAATTCATAGCCAGAATATGGGGACAAAGAGCAAAGGGTGGAGAAAAGACAGCAGAAATCACATAAACAAGGCTTAAACAACATTGGGTGCTTCAAGTAATATTGGTCATTTTGGAACAAGTTGACATTTTAAAACAGTTGCTCACAGTCAAACCACAGCACACACTTCCATTGCACATACAACCTCTTAAAATGATTATATAATCACAGTCCTCATTCTGCCCAATTGAGAAATGTGGAGAGAGGAGGAAAATAAGCATATGCAACAAGAGGAAATCAGAGACTTCTCATACTGACCTACAGACCATGAGAATGTGAGGCAACTCTGCCACCTATTGGACAACGTTAATGCAACCTGGTCACAATCTAAAAAATGAACTAAATCTGAAAACTTCTATCTTTCTGCTTGGTTTAGCAGATGTATTTATTACGTAATTATTTGCTTATTTATTTATTTATAACAGTTAACACAGATCTGTCAAAAGAAGGAATTCGGGAAAGGCATTAAGCAATCGTGGCATGTTAAATGAGTGCTTTAGGTCTCATTGCGTACCTTCAACACAGGAGGGCTGGGCTCCTGTGGTCCCTGCCACCTGGCCAGGCAGGCAGGAGCACTTGACGGTCTGCGATCGCTCCTCAATCTTGTTCCTGTTACAGCAGCGGTGGGCAGCTACCACCTCACAGGTCCCCGGCCTCACCTGAGACAGAGCTGAGACACACAGGTGAGAGCCACCCGTCAGTCATCTTCGAAAGAAGTAGAGCATTCCTTAACATACCAGATGGCAGCTGCAGCATTCACAATAGTGGATGCACAATCACCTGATGAACAGGTTTGTTAAACAAGTGATAATTGTAGTGAAGCGTGTTTAGCAATCCTACAACATCATACCTGTGTTGTTGTCCTGGAGCACAGGAATTCTTATATTAAATTACATTCTAGTCAGTTTAATCACAAAATCATGAGAATGGATGTAGTCATTTCTAGGTTTTTATAGGTATGATTTTCTTAGTAGGGTAGTGTGATAGAACTACCTTGAAATATAGTCTGCATAGCTATGGCTCCATTACAACACATTCTTTTTTGGAAAGTGCGCTCAACACCAAAAGTTTCTTATCAGCGTCTTCGGGTGCGGGCAACTGGAAATAGTATACTATAGTATAATATAGTATACCTCAGGAAGGCCGCTGGGCCGAAACGTCTGTCTTCATGCTGACCCATTAAACAGAGAACAAGAACGATAACCAAGAGTGCGGCTTCCTATCTACAAGTCCATTACAACACATCAAAGGGTAAAAAAATGAAACATAATTTATTGTCCCTACTTTTCAAAGTAATATTGACACTACAGCCAATACTTCTTCCAGGAAATGGTTAATGGTGCCTAAGTGGGCTACATTGTATAGACTTTGCATTAACCACTAACTGGTGATAGAAATCCCTTTAGCTAACACATGGTCAAATTAAAAATTACGTTACTTTGCTTATATGTAATACATTATGGCACATGCATATTCATTCAACTCTTTCTCACACACACACACTGCAGAAAATAGCTTTGTGTTAATAAAGTTATTTTGTACTTGGTAAATCCCAAGGCAATGAAGCTAGGTGGTGATTGAGGTGACAGAGCCCCCATGTGGCTAAAATACATACTACAGGGTCAAGACTACAGAATGTACACGCTCTGGCAAAACATACCAAAACATTCACTGGCAATCACTCACCGAAAGACACAGACACACTGCTTGAAAGAAGAAAAGAAGGTTTTGGAGGTTCCAAACAAGGTTTTAAATATTTGTCTCTCTTTGGCTTTGGTTTCAAAAAGTCAGATCAAGGCAGGTTCATGTATTTTGCACATTACATTCAAAGAAGCGATTCCACGCGCAATTAGGAGAAGTCAACTTAAAGAGAGAGAAAATGTAATTAAAAAGAAGTCAGATTAATTCAGAAGAAATCACAGACTAAAGTGCTACAAGAACAGTTTACAAGGTCAATTACAGGCACATGATAAAACAATCCACAAGCAACACCCAGCTATTGGCAGAATTGCAAGCGTGACCTCTGGCAAACACACAATGATGCACTTTCCCCCTGTGATTTTTGGCATGGAGACCAAGACATTCCCTGACAAAGCACTGAGCGATTATGTAGTGTCCCGTCAGTAGTAGTCCCCCTCAAATTTCACCAGTTAGACACCATGGCCAATCCACATTTCAAACTACTTCATTCACTTTACACTTGTGCTTGCAATGCAACCCTAATTACAAAAACTCCCGAAAAATACTACTATTACTAGTATTTCTACTATAACAACAATAACTACTACTACTACTCCTCCTACTACTACTATCACCACCACCATCACTTAAACTATGCCCCTACAACATAAAGATCCTTTATTTAGTTGTCAACAAGTTAACTCTTAATGAGTTACATAAACTTTGTCAATTTTTATCCAACATGAAAAAATGTAAGAATGTGAGATTTGCTTTTTCTCCATCTTGTGAAGACCAGTCAGTGGTAACCTTCATTTGAGAGTAATTATGATTTCAGGCCTTATTATGGGATGGAATTAGCCAGCATCAGATTTCTGCACCTTCAGAGGTGACCCCACCTCACAGCAAATCAAAGCACTCCGATCAATATGCAGGCTTAAACGTCCAACTGAAACAAAAAATAGCTTGTTCAAAAAAGGTGTCAGGATCATATAACCTGCAGTGCATGATGCTATATAACTTTATATTTAATGTAGCGTTTCATTTACTTTCGAAATTACTAGTACAGACTTGCAGAGACTTTGAGAGTAGCAGAGATACTGTATGAAAAACCTTGTTTAATTCTAAACATTTTATTTTCATTTTTCAACCTTAAATTAAGAGAATTTAATTTAAGGGCCTTTAACAATTCTAGGGAAGCTACAGAGGTAGCCTACAGGTTTTGTCATTTAAAGCATGAGAGTTTATTTTGTTTTACATATTTACGCACAAGTTCTAAAAATCTTTTCATCGGCCATCACTGCAAAACTAGAATCAGTGACCTTGTTGCAGGGACAAATGTGTTATTTCCTAACTTCACATATAAATAAATATGTTTTTTTTTTCTAGATAAGCCATAGGTGTAACCAAAAAGATTTTTGTCATTTAAATCATAAAGGATTTTTTATACGTTTAACGTCTAAAATTCTTTTCATTGTCCATCACTGTAAGACAATAATTATCCACTTGGGCACATTAGCATTGTTCTCTAAAGGAAACTAGAAACATGGCCTTTGTTGCAGGTACAAATGTGTTATTTCCTGACCAACACACAAAATATAGCTCTGTGTGGCCAAGGAAGCTTCTCTGAACTGCTTTAGTACACTTCTTCTGATTTTTATATTCCCAATATCTTTTCCCTCTGAGACCACAGTGCAGACTACACTATCAGACTAACTCAATTCAGCACAATTTTTTTTATGCCTGCCGCTTTCAAAGAAAAACAACAAGGTCAAGCACTAATCATCTAATCCTGTTCAACCAGTGCACCAAAACCTAACAAGATGGTCCCCTTTCCTTTCACACCCTTTAAAGCATTACAGTGTTAACTATCCATTGCCCATTTTTTATGGATAGATCCATAAACATCGACTCCAGCCTACTAACCCTTTGGTCTGGTTGCGCCTCTCTCCCCTGGGTGGGCTGTGTGTTTCCCTCCTGTGCGCCAGTGTCCGTATGCCCTAACAAGCCCAGAGGGGCTTGAGTGGTGTGGCTGGGGCTCACCTGCCGGTCCCCTGGCATGGTGGTTGCCGGTGGACACTAGCGGAGAGCAGAGGATCAAACCACAGACGAGCAGCAGGCTTGTCCTCAAAGGCCTCATCTTCATCTTCGTACACATTATCAACATTACTGATGAGAGGACAAACATAGCATCATGAGATTTGAGGAGATACACGAGGTAAGGATATTTACCACATGCGGAAGCCTCATCTTACTTCAGTATTGGGTTCCAGTATAAAATTCAGTTGTACATAATTGAGCATTATTTGTTGCCTACTTTCAATTTCTTTACAATTTGTTTATTCAACATCAACATAAAAATACAATAAACCTCAAAACATATGCACATGTATGTTTTCCATTATACTTTGCATTTAATAGGAACTACTAGGAGTGAAGACACGTTGATACCTTGAAAAGGTGATATGGAGGTTCAGCCATCGTGTGCACTGTAAGAGGGTCTCAGGTAATAAGTAGTAATCTTAACTGCACTCTAACCTGATTTAGCTATGATCCATCTGAACCCACAGAGGCTCCGCTGCTTCTGAGTGAGATCACCATAGTGGCTCAGAGGGAAGGGCCCTGGGGAGGGAAAGACCACCACATCTTACGTAACACTGGTCTGGGTGGTGCAAACCATAAAAGAGCTGTCAGGTACCAAGGCTCATGGAAGGTGAAAAAAGAAACATGGCCCATTTCATTATGGAAATATAAATCATGCTTATAAAGTATATTATGGCTGAAACTGAAATTGTAAATTGAAATAAACTTATAAACATAATACAATTATATAAACATTATAAACAAATACATAATTTTAAAAAACAGAGGAAAAGGAAACTGGCTTGCCATTTTTATAGTAAATATTTTCGATAGATATCAGAGATAACTAAATAAAGGCTTAAGCACACTGTTCTTGTGGTGACTTTCACAGTCCCAATGAATCACACAGTAAAAACGAATTAAAAGAACTATCCTGACCTCACAACCAGTCATTCAAACCACTCAGCTCAACACCCACCCAACACAGCTGGCATCTAATCACACTGGGTGTTTAATTCCTATACTGAGAAATTAGGGCAAGGCTTCCTGTTCATGTTCATTTCAGCAGCCTGACACCCTGAGAGGAAAATAGGCGATAACACTCTCCATATTTCCAACAGTTGCACAGTTGCAGGTGCTCCTTTTTTACTCGAAAATCACCAGGAGGATCTACTGGTCTTATTTTTAACAACCATCTGTTCCTTGACAAGGTCTAACATGTACAGCTTTACCGATTAAGTATCTAATCACAAGCACACTTTTGGGCTGTTTTGGGTATTGAATATGGGGACATTTCCAAATGTAGGTCTATTGAAAAGTAACAAACTTTACTGACTTATTGTCTATGTTATAGGCTAATGGAATAAATATACTGGTGCCTCTTAGGCTTTAGGCTGTGATATTTGGGTTTAGGTGCATATGCAAGAGACCTGGTACAATTTAAGGAATTCAATAGGCAGCATCCAAATTCAAACATTTATATAACCATGCTATTCTCGTACACACCTATGCATTACAACAATACGGGATTTTTAAAGGACTTAGGCCTACTTACTAAGGCCTTTAACAAGAACTAAAATATAGGCCTAGGTAGTTCATCGGACATGTTCTATATGTTTGAATAATGCAGCAAAAAAAAGTTGTTAAAAGAACCCTAACTTTGCGCATGCATGTTCATGTTCCAAATGGTCCTAAACGTTTGAAGGAACACTGAGAAAGCTGACAAAGTAGTGCGTGACTACACTTGTATCATTTTCTTTCGGGGCTGCATATTTTATACGTTTATTTGATTATTTTCATACTTTTGGGAGACTTGATGAAATACCCTCCAAGAATGCACCTTTAGAATACACATTGTAAATGTATTTACAAAAATATGTTCTTTCTTCAAGCAGACCCCCCAAACAAACAAACTAACAAACAAACCGAGAATAAAACAAACAAAAACTAAACACCTACCTCTAATTGAACTCGCAAAGATAAGTCTTCTTCACTAGGTCACAGTTGTTTATGGCACCATGTCTGGTTATGGCCAATCAGACCACATTATATTTAAAGAGTAAACTTCAATTGATCTGTTGTCTTGAAACAGTATATTATATAAAAACCTTAAAGCCGTTTATAAAAAAAAATGCTGCAAAATTGAGAATGTTTTGATGGTTTGAAGTTCTGGAAAAAGTCATAGGTTGGTCCACGGATGCTGACAAAGAAAAGGGTTATACCCTCGCCGGCGAGATTGATTCTATCAGTCAAAACAGCGTCCACAAAGGTGAGGCAAAATAATGTGGCTATTTCGGCTGCAAAACTTCCATGAGTGTTTTCCCGCAGATGGTTTGCAGTGTTCGCGACAGCAGTCACGCCCCGTTTTTATCCACACATCTGACCGCTACAGCGAACAAGATAGTAGTGCAAAAAGTCTAGCTCAGATGAAGTGAAACATACCGAATAGTTCGTAAAACGCGCATTTAGGTGACTTCTATGTACCAACAGAACTTTGGAGCTTGTTCTGTCGAGGACAAGCGTTGTCGTGGATTAGGCTATAAACGCCAGCACGCTAAAACTTTAAGTAGAAAACACTATCAAAAAGCCGGCAAGAAGCTTTCCTCATCGTTCCAAAACTTAATCAAGGCACCATCTGCTCCGTAACACCAGCAGATCTCTTTCATTATTACTCCGCGGGGAGATTACTCTTGTTTGTCACTGTCCGAGAGGACAGAGCCAACCTCATTTAAGACGGCACGATTTCTGACGGAAGTCTGAGAGAAATCGTTGCCCTTTATGGCCACGATAATCTAATCTCAGTTTAAAGGTGTTTTCACTATGGCATCCTCTAAACGAACTAAACTCAGTCTTTGGAAGACTGATCAGTACAAACATTGTGTTTATGGTGGTGTGTAAATTCATAGTGCCGGCGGTCGCACATTAACACAACGACGTCATAAATTTGATTATCACGGACAGCGCCTCCCCATACCCCCAACTTGCATTTTTCTCAATGGACCAGCATCATGTTGAAAGTTGCTTAATTATAGACTTGTAACATTATCACACTGCAGTGCCTGAAATCTTTGCATTTAGGTGAATTTAGATGCCAATCTATTCATTTTTTTCTTTCTGTAGTCATGACATCAAAGTAGCAGAGAGCTTGAGATCATACCTGATCCTGCAAGATAACGCTTTGACTTCATCACTCTGGCCTTTGCTCAACCAAACCAACACTGCATTTAAATGACCGTACTCAATGCATTGCGAGCTGTAAAATACAGGTATATGTCTGCCAAAGTAACTGCAAAGCCAACTTAATCAGATGCTGCTGCGATGGTCTATGTTGTTAGCATTTAGTCTGTAATAACATATGTTTGCATAACCACAAGCATCCACCCCCATCCACTAACTTGCATGGAGGTGTCAGGGACAAACAGTGCAGCCTCCTCTTGAATTTCCACAAGCATTTCGTTTCATTGCTAAGCAGGCAGTTTGATCTGATATTTCATGAATAAATTATTACATTCATTTCCAGCAATCAATGACTCATTAGGGCGACGCTTCCCTTACAGCCCGCTGTTGACAGGCACCAACAGCAGCAACACTGGTGCATGTTTCATGCGCGTGTACATGACTCACAGTCTGCATGCTAACTGAGACCATAGCTTAGTGTCACACAGGTGTGTTTGTTTGTATGTGAGTGTGGGTGTTGATAATCTAACATCATTAATATGTGCTTTTAGATATATTCATTTGTATGCAAGTATGCCTTTTGTGTGGGAGCTAAAATACAATTTATGGTTTTTGAGATTTCTGGTGGGTTGGCAAGTGCTGCTGAAGTCCAACAACACTGTACTTTTAGAAGTTCACATGATGCTTGCAGAGGGGATTGTCTTCATGTTGACCCGCTTGATAGTCAGGACATTGCAGACAGAAAAATGGCTGATCCTACAGGATATGCTCCCTCTTTATAGTGATTGTGTGCCAAACCCATATGTAAACACATACTACTCCCAAATCTGCAGCCATAGAGGGGTAACCATCAATAATCCCCATAAATATAAAATCCTTTTAAGATCAATTTTAAATTGTGACTAAAAAGCATTCTGGTTCTGTACCACACAAAAATGAACCACAGTTTTTTAGGCAAAACATTTACTTATGATACACATTTTTTCCACAAGCCTTCAGACATGGAAGGGGTATTTACACTTGAACCTAGACACAACAGTTTAAAGTAAGCCTCTGAAGTAAAACTCTTCATCTGTGATAAACGTGTGTTGTGTGCATGAACTCAACGTTTACTCCTACTTGCATAATACAGCACAAAAACATGACACCTTTCCACAGTAGGCTTGCCGTCTTCAAAAGGTGGTGCAGTAAGTGAAGGGATCTGATCAGCTCTATGCAATCCAGACAGTCAGCTACAGAAACATATGATGCAGATAAAAAATGTAGTGCTCCGTCTCCATAGTGCGCATAGGGCGAACTTGAGTTTGGCAATCACATTGCCTGTAAATACTCTCGCCTCAGCTTCAGCACTGGCATCTCACAAAAAATCTGAGTCAGGGGACATTGGAAACTAAGGCTAGCAAGAGGATTGAGAATAAGCATATAGTAGCATATAGTACATTAGCTGTAACATAATTTAAATATCTGATATTCCAATGTTCTTCTGGGGAAGGGAGGGAGGAAGAGAGGGCAAGTGTTCATTCAGGAGGTGAAATTGAGCTTGAAGAGGACAGTCTGTGGGGTGGTGACATCAGCCACGGCCAGTTCCTGTCCGTCTGCCAAGCCCAGTTCTGCATCAGCCAGTGACGGCAGGGTAAAAATAGAAGTCACATTAGTATGTGTCAACACCTATTTGCATACTGTGAAAGAGAAAGCACTGCTGTAATTGTATTTTCAAACCTTTATTTCTTTCCTACTTTTATACTTCTTTACTGTCTGTATAAATATTCTACATATCATTTTCTCTTAAAATGACAAGTTTAACACATATACTGCATCCTTTACGGTGTAAATACAACACACAGTGTCAAGACAAAGGTCTTGGATTCATTGAAAAAATATTCAAGGTCAACATTATCCGAGGAGGCAGGTGTCTTTACCAGTACTCACAGACTCACTGACACAAGGCTAATAGTGTCACTTCAAGTAAAACTCTGACAGCCTGACGTACACATTGAAGGAGTTCAATCAATATGAGATCAATCAGTTGTTTTACAGCTTATATACATACATACATACATACATACACACACACACACACACACACACACACACACACAATCTGAACCCCCAGTGATGACACCGCTTTGACTATGACAGGTGCCACTTTTGTCTTCTGAATTAAAGCGATGTTTGATTTAAATATTTATAACATCTTGACTGAATGCAAATTTAGATCGGTGGCTTACCTTTTAAAGTTTTGCAAAGATTCGGCCTTGTTCTTTCTTCAATTGAGGCGACCGTCTGAAATAGACATGCATTTGAAGCACAGAGAATTTATCAACACAAACTTTTAATGAGCTCCTAGTTTGTCTTTTATTATATCTCAGTGTTTCATCCAACCCAGTTTCCAGCGCAAAGTAGTGATTATTTGTTTTAGTGTAAAAGTAATTCGGTATTTTCAGTACAAAGCTAGTGTGCTAAGTGCTTGTTTAAGCTTATTTCTAGACACACTTGAGATTAAATATTCACCTCAATTAAGCACAAGGGCCTTACCTGTAAATAAAGGGTCTTATTCTTTCCTTCCAATGTTGCTGTTATGGCTGGAGATTTCATTTGCCTGCAAAAAAAGAAAATTAAACAACTAAGTTCACGCATGATTGTTTCAGACCACTCCTACAAGCAGTGAAAACATGGCCTGAAGGCCACAGTATACAAGTATGCAGCTCTGTATGCAGAAGTATATCGAGCATTTAGAGAGTTTAGTAAGGGAAGCAGTGGCAGAGAGCACTCACAGAGGCTATGTCAGGGCCTTACAGATTTCACAAAAATGTATGAGTGGCAGAGCACACTCACAGACACGCGTTTAGAGAGTTCACTTTAAAGCAACAGTGACAGAAAGGTGTTTAGAAAGTTCACTAAAGCAATAGTGACTCACAGAGAGGCGTTCTCGGTTAGGTACTCCAGCACCTCCTGCAGCTTGGCTGAAGGGGGGAACTGCAGCTTCTGAGGGACCTGGCTACATGCTGAGCAGTTCTCCTGGAGAGCACAGGAAAACGTGTCATTTACCAAAAATTACACTGTTTTTAAGACGACAGCGGTAATATATCTTTCTAAAACACCCTGTGATCTCTTATTTTTATTCTGTAATGTCTTATGTTTGGTCGAGCCTAAATGATTTTTCTCAGTTGTAAGTAGCATTGAACAAAAGCATCTTCTAAGTGTAATGCAAAATGTAAAAGTTCTCTCCCACAACACCACCACTTTGAAAATTGTTTCAATATTACTACTTTTGGAAAAGTTAAGTATGTGAGTCTCCTTAACTTAGTTTTTAAATTACGGCCATCATATGTAGAATGTTTTTTAAAATTCATGGCACAACAGCAGCTTGTTTATTCCCTATTGAAACTTTATATGAGTGTGAAAGGGTGAACTTCCCTGTCTCCCCCTCTCACCATTTTAAAAACTGAACACGAACTTTGGTACACCTGCGCACACACCCACATGCACACATCTGCAATCAAACCCGTCACAATAACAATGGAACTGTTTAAGCCTTTATTTTCAACATCATCAGCATGTAGTGTGGTAGGCCTACACACTCATGCCCCAATTACAAAGTTTACTGTTTATCCTCCATTTTTACAAACACTCCGACATACTCACAGGCTTCCTCATCTCCGGACACACGGCCATACTATGCGAGAGAGCGCCTCGCTATTGCAGTGTTTACCACTAGTTGGGATTTGGGATCGGTGATGTGGTGGAGGGGTGTTGGTGTTCAATTGGGTTTGTTGTGTGTATTTGTCTAAATTGTAAATATTATCGTGTATTATGTGTGTGGTGTATATATGGGGGTATTATTGGTGAGTGTGTACATTTATGTTTAGCTGTGTGTTTATGTTTGACGGTAGATGGTGGTATGGTCCAATCATCTAATGATTGGGCCAATTTGCTTTTAATTGAGGACCACATTTAAGAGGTGCCTCATTTCCACCACGGAGGACACGAACGTAACGAGAGCAAGAGCATAGTAGAGCGTAAGCTGCTGTGTACCGGAATTAAGCAGCACGTTGAAAGTGTTTGTTGCCTTTGTTTTTGTATACTTTTATTTTCGGTTTGAGTGTCGTTAATTTTTAGTTATTTATGTTTTGTTTGTGCACTGTTTTTTTTGTAAAATAAAAGGAAACTATTTTATTCTACATACGCTCGTGAATTCTTGGAGGTCTTTTGGTACCACTTCGACCCTACTTCCAGTCCGGTCGCATCCTGCACTGAGGAGCCTAACCCGCTACCTCACAATGAGCTACTAGAGTAATAGAGTTACTCACCTTTCTCTCAGCTTCAAAGGTGTAAGTGTACAACCCATCCACATCAT
Organism: Setipinna tenuifilis; assembly: GCA_030347295.1. NCBI lineage: Eukaryota > Metazoa > Chordata > Actinopteri > Clupeiformes > Engraulidae > Setipinna > Setipinna tenuifilis. The sequence goes on along the minus strand of CM059270.1, from coordinate 4,288,860 downwards.
TGAATACCAAGTAGTTATTTAAGGGTACATAAGCACTGTTTTCAAAACAAAGAACAGAAGGTGAAAATAAATCATCAGCAAAACTTCATTAAATCACTTTGCCCAAAGTCAGAATGTAAATGACACAGGACTGACCTTGTGGCGATTTTAAATACTTCAGATGCACATGCAGCTGAAACACACACATAGATCCTCAGTGTTAGTTATACAATAATAATATTATAAAAAAAAGGTATACATTACTTGTATAGCGCAGTTCATACATACAAGATGCAGCTCAAAGTGCTGCATACAAATTTAAATACATTAAACTGGGACACTGGAAAGGCCAAGTGTGAGACACTCCCTGATGCCACATTTCTGAACTGACCTGCTATTACAGCATTGGTTGATGCGACAGCTGGGATTATTCTTTTGACCACACCTGAAATCAGAAACCAAGCTATATTCTTAAAGGCAGTAGACTGCTTATGACAATTACACCTACTCATATTGTGTGGATGAAATGTATGGTTTATGTAGATGTATATTTTACATACACAAGCAAAAAATAAAGTACAAACAGATAAGAAAACAGTTTGAAGCCTTTAAAGTGGACCTCGAATGGTTTTTGCCAATTTTAAGTGTGTTACTTACGTTTTGTATATGTTAATTGTATGCAAAAAACAAAGTACATGCCAGAGAGAAAAACTATATTTCATAAAGACCACTGCAAAGGCATCACTACAAATTCAGTTTATTTCCGTACAAGGTGACCTTATAGCCTTTTTACAGAGTTAAAACTATACGGATGCAATTTCCCTAAAAAGACTTCCCAGAGAGTTTAATATAGCGTGAAAAAAAGAATGCTCCAAACTAGGGGCCAGTCTTAAATTTAAAGCAGTAGTCACAAACACGCATGAAAAGCAATATGTGATGAGCTACAAATAAAGCACAGTACGTGTATGACTGTGTTTCTCTGCACTTAGCAACTTTGTGTAATGATGGCTGTCAGGCAGTAATGGGTGTTCAAAGACAATAGCTCACCCTGTGTTAGGCGGTAGGTTACTCCAGTGATGCTGAACTCAGCTGCCCTCTCCTGGGCCCTCTGGAATACCCACTGGATGTGCTGTGGGTTATCACCATCCAGCGCTACGGCATCTAGAGGCAGGAAGGACAAATAAGAAGCATCAAACAACCATCAGCCATGTGTAGCTATAAGAATGTATACATGTATGTGAAGCCTGTAAGAATGTATGAGACACACAGGTAAATTAAAAATGGAAAAAAAAACTAATGGATGTCTACTATAAGGAGAATACATTAACATACAGTATGTCACAAAAGTGAGTACACCCCTCACATTTTTGTACATTTTTTATTATATCTTTCCACCTGAGAAGTTTGAAGATATAACACTTTGCAACAACGTAAAGTAGGCAGTGTACAGCTTATATAACAGTGCAAATTTGCTGTTCCCTCAAAATAACTCAACACACAACCATTAATGTCTAAACCACTGGCAACAAAAGTGAGTACACTCCTAAGTGAAAATGTCCAAATTGTGCCCAATTAGCCTTTTTTCCCTCCCTGGTGTCATGTGATCTGTTAGTGTTACAAGGTCTCAGATGTAAATGGGTAGAAGTTGTTAAATTTGGTGTTATCTCTCTCCCATACTGGTCATTGGATGTTCAACATGGCACCTCATGGAAAAGAACTCTCTGAGGATTTAAAAAAGAAAATTGTTGCTTTACATGAAGATGGCCTAGGTTATAAGAAGATTGCCAACACCCTGAAACAGAGCTGCAGCACAGTGGCCAAGACCATACAGCGCTTCAAGCGGACAGGCTCTACTAAGAACAAACCTCGCCATGGTTGACCCAAGAAGTTGAGTGCATGTGCTCAGCACCGTATCCAGAGTCTGTGTCTTCAAAATAAGCGTAGAAGTGCTGCCAGCATTGCTGCAGAAGTTGAAGGGGTGGGGGGACCGCCTGTCAGTGCGCAGACCATACGCTGCACACTGCATCAAACTGGTCTGCATGGCTGTTGTGCCAGAAGGAAGCCTCTTCTGAAGATGATGCACAAGACAGCCCACAAACAGTTTGCTGAAGACAAGCAGACTAAGGGCATGGACTACTGGAACCATGTCCCGTGGTCTGATGAGACCAAAATAAACTGATTTGGTTCAGATGGTGTCAGGTGTGTGTGGTGGCATCCAGGTGAGGATTACAAAGACAACTGTGTCCTGCTAACAGTCAAGCGTGGTAGAGGAAGTGTCATGGTTTGGGGCTGTATGAGTGCTGCCGGCACTGGGGACCTACACTTTATTGAGGGAGCCATGAATGGCAATATGTACTGTGACATACTGAAGCAGAGCATGATGCCCTCCCTTTGAAACTGGGCCGCAGGGCGGTATTTCAACATGGTAACAACCCCAAGCACACCTCCAAGATGACCACGTCTTGGGTGAGGGTGAAGGTGATGGACTGGCCTAGCATGTCCCCAGACCTGAACCCGATTCAGCATCTGTGGGGCATCCTCAAACGGAAGGTGGAGGAGCTCAAGATCTCAAGCTCAAGGTCAGCCTGGAAGAGGATTCCAGTGACAACCTGAAAATCTTACAAGTCAGTCAGTGCAAATGTATTTACATAGCCTCCTCCTTTCACCTGATATTATTACCCACTTAAACAATAAGGTGGTCTAAACAAAAACGTAATACTCTGGCACATCTTCTATGGGCTCTGCACTGTTCCTACTAAATAAAGACAATAAACAAACTTTCTGGCGGCATACAAAGATGGTGTTCCAGGAGTTTGACGCATTCGCGTACATGTTGTGCATTCTGCTGTGTTAGGAAGTCCGTATGAAGGAACAAACTGCGTTTTTTATTTCGTTGATACATGTGCAATACCCGAAACCAATCCGATCCCGTACACATGGCAGCACCAAGTGGTTTGGAACCGGCCCAAGCCTGGCGTTCCAAGTGGTTTCGGAAAACCAATATCAAACCAATCGTTATCCCGTACACATGAAGCCGGTACGATCCCAAACCAGTTCCAATCGGTTTCGACTTGTCCATGTGAACGCACTGACTAATGGTTGTGTGTGGAGTTATTTTGAGGGTTAGGGTTAGGGTTAGGGTAAGGGTTTGAACAGCAAATTTGCACTGTTATATAAGCTGTACACTGCCTATTTTACGTTGTATTTAAGTGTTATATAGTTAGACCTCTGCCATGGAAAGATACAATAAAAAACGTACAAAAATGTTAGGGGGGTACTCACTTTTGTGACATACTGTATATAGTTCTTCCATCTGTTCTAAAATGGTGCACAATAGGGTATGTCCCTATTTAATATATATATACATGATGTATTTCTAAATGTCATTTTTATTTCCTGTTAATTGTTTTAAAAGTATTTGTGTTGCTGGCGTATTGGCCAGGTCTGCCTTATAAAAGAGATATTTGATATCAAATGGACAAACCTGGTAAAATAAAGGTAAAATAAAAATGAATAAAAAATGAAATAAATCACAGTAGAAATGGGCTGGGCTGATTGCAGGGTACCTCCGAAGGGTTTCTCTTTGGGCCACTGCAGCATGCGTGCATACTCCACGCAGTGCTCTGGTAAGCGGGGCATGGAGGCAATGGTGCACATGGGGAAATTAATCTGCCAATCAAGATAATAAGTGTCATGTTTTATAAGAACACTCAATACAATTTGAGGAGTCCATGGGAAAAAAAACAGGCATTATCACAAAATCACATTTTTTCAAGTTACTCCCCTATCGGTAGTTGCATTGAAACACCAGCTTTTTCAAAAGTAATCCTGTGGCTAAACAGGCACAGTATTAAGTTTAAAACATATTAAAATGACATTTACCCACAAAATCAAATAAAAAAATCACACTTATAACTTACATTTTTTCAGTTACTGCATTTTGTAACCATGCTCGCTTTTCCTGTGGAATCCTCATTTACAATACCATCTACAGAGTGGAAACCAGGGACACCAGAAGGTGAGCCAGGAGTCTCATATCAAGACTTAGGGTGGACTGTGAGTTCCATCAAGACATTTAGACAACAATACTACCCTATAAATCCAAGGCAGTAACTACAAATTTTGTCAAAACTGAGTTTAGATTGGACATTGACTTTATCACACCTCCTTAGTCTTGTGACTAAATGTCTTGCTTCTTCCTATTAAGTCTGCTTTAAAGGGGAACTTCCATTGTTATTTTTATTCATATTTCTGTGTCGCCACTATGGTTGAATGCATTGTGCGTCATTTCTGTGAAAAATTATGTCCTAGATCTCTTGTTTGACGCTTTTGCTCACCTAGCTTCTGTCCACCAATCCTTTGGGATGTGGGCTTGCCATACATGGCTCTGGGCGGGGCTTACGACCTAGTGACGTAGATAGGTTTAGCATGCTCTGATCCGCTCGTTTTGGTTAGCTCGACCCTTCAATGACCAGTAAGGGCATGAGGGTCGAATTTCACATCTTGGAATGCTGCGTGCATATACTGCTTGTTGTGACCCACCACATTGTAAATAGAGCTACTAAAAGTGTTTTTTGACGGAAGGACCCCTTTAAAAGTTACATTCACGCATTTACTATGTAAAGACACAGGGTGGTGGTGATGGAGCCAACACAGGACCAAAAAGGGCTAATTTGGGTATATGGCACCCATCACCCAGTGTGTGTTCACGCTGTGAGTCTACCTTGCTGCTGACCATTTAGTGGGGAAGGGATCTAACTTGCTGATGGGGGACAGTATTCTGAACACTATGGGTCTGATTTACTAAGATCCCAGATAACGGGCAGTAAATTGGTTGCATGCTGTAAAAAATAGCAGGTGCTATTGTTTTGTGTGTTGTGGGTGATCAACCAAGATTGCTGCACAATGGTATGTAAAGGTGTGTTGGAGACCACTCTATTTAAATGATTTTTTTGCGTGTGTTACTAGTTTTTATCATGGAGAACATGGAAGAGTGGCAGCAAGTGGAAAATACAGTTTAAAACAAAATAATGGGAGTATTAGTGCAAGAAATTTCGAAGTTAACTAGCACCACAAATTGATTCAATATTTGTTCTTTTTTTCCACAATGTGATTTGAAAATATAACTATTCAACTTCGATCAACTTCAAAATGTGTTCACACGTGTAATCATGTTTTCATTCGTTTTACACATGCAAATCTTTAGTAATTTAAGTCCGATGTGTTTTAATTGTTTTCTTGCCATTCAAAGTACCAGACACAGAAATAACACAGAAATTCCACAGGGATGGCTGTTGTGCATTTGTTCTCCACTATATAACCAAAACAGTACTGCGATTGTGAGGCAACATCTGCTCACAGTATCTGCTCTTGCAGGTGGACTGCCTACCTCTTGTTCATTACCAATAAGCTTAACTAACAGAAACTGCAGAAACTTAGATAATCAATGAATGTATAGTATAATGTATAGTAAACATACATTAAGAGGTACAAGTTCATTAAATCATTAATGTATATTTGGTGGCATAAGTTAATTCTTATTCAGCATGATACATTCAGGGGCAGATTTAAGTGCTAGATATGAAAAGAAGGATATGTGTGCCCTGGAGGTGTGGGCTCCGAGAGCACTATGGCAAGCTCACCTGGGGGGGGTAAAGCTCCAGGGTGCAGTCAATGCAGGCGGTCATGCCAGGCAGGATGACGCGGGCATTGCCCTTAAAGCCCTCTGTGCCCCCGTCAATCAGGGGGATGATAGAGCTGGGGTCCAGCACGCCATCCTCGTACGCCAGCAGAGACAGCTGCAGGAAAACAAGAACAGTAAGAAGAACAGTATTATGGACAGCTGGATGATGCATCACATCATAATCATTAACAGCAACTCTTGTTTTTAAAAACCAAATAAATCCAGAACTGAATACTACATTACCTGGGCTTCCATCCAAGTTATTAATGCACATTTTACTTATTCAAAAAAGATATCCTTACTTCAAAACACTTGAAATGCACATCAATCTTCTATGTCTAAAAAAGCCACTAATGGGCATTTCGTTAAGCTATATTTGTATGGATGTGCATAACCGATGCAAATAAAATGAATGGAAACCCTACAACTGCTGGCCTTAAAACTCAGTGGGCTCTCAGCGTACCAGCATGCCATTCATCCACCTCCTGGCAATTATGGAATCCAGCCCACAAACAATGATGTGGAATTCTGCAACACAGGGTAAAACCACTGGGTCGATCAGTACTCCATTAATTGGTCCGCAGCCATTAAAATCAAGGTAAGCTTGGACGCAAAAGAAATGGCATGTGAAGCCAGGCAAACTGCCACTTACGTCTGTAAAATGATTCATCGAAGTCCTGGATTTTTTGAAAATGCCTGAATGTGTTAAGTAAACAAATTCACATAACAATAATATACTATCTAATCAGTATATACTTCTAGTACATAAATCTGGTCAGTTTATACTTTTAGGCACCTTATATTTGTATCATCTGCAACTCAATTTGCTCTTTTGTAAGGCACTGCCATAGAGTTCTGTAGTTTGGGTCATAAAAACATCCCCAAAACAAAAATCACGGCTGCTTTCAAAATTCTGACCATCTAAGCAGCAGGCCACTGCCATACAAAGCCAGAAGGCAGTAACTACACATTTTGTTAAAATTGAGTTTAGTCTGTAAATTGACTTAACACCTCTTCTGTGTTGTGACTAAATATCTTGCTTCATCCTATTAAGGGCATCACATAAAAGCATCACCATTATTATACCTATAACATGTTCGAGTGGGCAGTATGACAATTCTGAAGGCATTTTTGTCAGTTTTTAAACAATTGCGTCGTTACTGTACTTTGCCTTTGTAGGGCAGAGTATTTGAGAGTGCATAAGGTAAAGGATACGGGACCACATTACAGCCAGGCACACGGCTGTTGATAAAGTCTGCTGCAACTTCAGCCTTGGACCGTCCCACATCTTTTGGCCTTTAGCAACACAACACACACAACATAACACATTAAAATAACAATAGTTATATTAAAAAAAGCTAAAATGTCCCCTTTCCCATAAGGGACTGCGTATTGGTTTATTATTTGAATGCAACAATCTAACTGGCTACGATATACTTTGTAAGGTGCTGAAAATAATCTCACCTGAAGAGGAACTGTCTGTTGAGATTTGACACATCAATTGTATCCATGTCCACTACATGTATATGTCGAAATCCAGACAGTGCCTACAATCAAAACAATTCAGAGGCATTAGAAGGCAAACAACTCATTCAAAATCTGACTTAAAATACACAAATGCATGTTTTTCCACAGTAAAAATAATAATGAAGTGCTTATAAGTTACAAAAAATGTAATTCAATGGTGGTTTCTAAAATCCTTCAATATCTTTAATCTGTTTACAAAAAAGTAGCCTACATATAACCTCTCTTTTAAAGTAGCCTCGTATCCCGTATTAAGTTAATGTTGCAATAAAAATACACTGTACCAGATCTTTCAGAAGCTCACAGCCAAGCCCTCCTGCTCCTATAACCAGAATCTTGCATGTTTCCAGCAAAAATTGAAGAATCTAAATTGGCAAATAAAACAAGTACATTCAAAAAAATAAAGCGCAAAAAAATTCCGATCATTTGGCGTTTCCAAAACACATTCAAGGTAATTGCTGCTGCATTACAAAACAAAGTAATACACAACATATGCATATCCTACTCTACCCAGTATGTCTATGCATGTGACAATAAAAACTTGTATTTCAGTGCAGCAATATATATTTTTTTGAATGCCTCTCTACACAATTCTTCTACAGTTTTGACATTCTATCATTATAAGTTTGAAAATAATCTCCTTCAATTGGGACAAGACACCAACAATATGTTAGGACGTCTACCTAATAATATGTACAGCATACCTCAGTGCTTGCTTCAAAGTCAGGGTGGGTAAAAGGACCGGATCTCTCCAGGAATTTCCTCACATGGTTCCAGCGTCCTTCCCAGTCACAACCTGTGTGTCCTTCATCAACTGCCATTCTGCACACAACACAAACTAGTGTGTTCAGCAACTTGATACACTGGTATTTTCTTATTCATTCACTTATGTAATACATATTTTGGTTAAATCATATTTTTAATTTTCTTGCTGTTTGTAACCACAAAGCCACCCTCCATTTTACACACAAAAAATAAGCAAGAGTTCTACCAGTTCATTTATATGATAACTAAAAAAAACACCATTTATTGGTTTCCCAACCAAGAATATGGGTAAGAAACGTTATTTGACAAGGTGTACCCAGGGTTTGGAGTTCTCTTTATTCAAGCAAACCTACTTCTCACAATAATGCATCAATGGGAATTGATAACCATGGTGGTGGTGGGGGTGAGTTCTGATTATGGATATTGTTGTGATCATTACAAGAAAATAGGGATTGTTTGTGAAATACACATGCAGATATAAAGATATAGCGTTCCACTGCCTAGCGACATTTATGGTTATGATAACTCCGTACATCCTTCTATACAGCAGTGTAAGCGGAGATAATAGTAGCCCACTTTTGATGGGCATAATTGACAGGGCATTTTTTTTACACAGCAGTTGATGTTTGTTAAGGGTTCATATCAGCAGATATGGACTTGCATTGTATCCGGCATAGACTCGTGAAAAGTGACGTTAGACGGATGTTCTGAATGCATCTAAATGCAGTATAACCTACCACACGCAGCTATTAAGACTGGGTTTCGCTAAAAGCTAGCTTGCGCTTTAACTAGCTAACGCTGATTACAAATATTTGGCTAAGCCAGCAAGCTAGCATTAAAGGGTGAAGTGCCGAACATGTTTGTAGGCTCATTAGCTGCCGTCAATCAAGCAGCAATGTTTGATTAGGCTGCCACAGACTCTGTTTAGCTGAAAAGGAGATTTACGGTGAGCAATGATGAGTGAATTTTCACACTCCCTGCGCTGTGTAATCCTCAAACCTGAAGCCAGCTTTTAGCATTTCATCACTAACTTCTCAGTCAGCTCCTCTATTCTCCTTCTTTTCTTCTCCCTAAAGAAAAACAGCAAAATAAAGTTCAACCGGGATGGGATTCCATCACATAATAGTTGAACATCCACCGTTATTAGTGATAGAATATACTAGACTAATTGAACGGTACTCACGGCTCTTCCCCATCCGCCATACTTTCACAGTTCCATGTCTTCCCAGAATGCCTTACTGAATCCAGATCAGCTGCAAAATGTGTGCAATGGATTGGTTACCATTCTAGAATGCAGATACAGCTGAACTGAGTTCAGGCAGGTTAGCTTTTCAAATCCACCATAATCCGTAGGCAACTATTCTATCCAAAACGTGTTTTTGAATTAGACTAGACCTACATAAAAAGTAAAAAAAATAAAATAATAATAATTGTTAGTTCTTCTACTTCTTCTTCTTCTTCTTCTTATTATTATTATTATTATTGGTATTAGTATTATTGTTGTTGTTATTATATATAAGTAGCCTATATGAAATAATAATTATATATAGGCTACTTTAAATATCTAGTTTGTCAATCTAGTTTGTGTCGCAAAAATGTCGCAAATACGGTGTTGCGTTTTATCAGAAATGGGAATAACTCGGAAATAAAAGTCATAGGAATAACTATTTCATCGTAGCCTGTGAGGGATACATTTAACCGGACGAGTGAATAATTCTAAATTTCAAACATTACGGAAGAACGTGTGCCTAGGTCTACTAAGACGTGCGCAAAATCTAAGATGTAACATGCCTCGATGAATACATAATAACCTATTAATTTGCATGTGTGCATAACTGATTCAAATGGTGGCTATTATATAGACATTGGAGGGATATCGTGCCGATATGTCAGTAAAGTTGGAAATCAAGTTGACAGGTGGCTCGCGCGAGAGTGCGTGCGTGAATGTTTGTATGTGTGACGTTGCTGCGCCATCTGTGCTGACATTCACCAAGCGCAGCAATGGCAGGGATGGAGATTGCGCCTCTCAGACCATGGGATGATTTTTTCCCAGGAGCTGACCGATTCGCCAAACCAGACTTTGGAGATTTAACGAAATGGAATAACAGGATCATCAGCAACTTGTTATATTTCCAAACAAATTATCTGGTGGTGGTTGTCGTGCTTTTTCTTATTGTGGGGTGAGTGTCAGCTTCCAGGAAGTAGCCTAATGATGGCATCCGACTAGCTGTCTGCCTTCACGAGCGTTGAGCCTGTAACTTAACCTAAATCCTGTAAATGCTATCGTCCCCTCAATAAATTCGTATGATAAAGCAGCACGGAACCATTGCCTGTAAACAAAACATCTCTAACGAATGGGTATAGTGTTATGTTGTAAACAAAACATTAAGCTACCGTTTGCATTGCAGTGTTCCACTGATTAGTAAATGGTCCTCAGTTTTGTCATTAATGATGCATACAATTAATGTTGCATGAAATACACAAAGAAAACATGCTGTTTTGAGTCAACAAAAAGATGTAAGTGGTGATGATTCAGTTTGGACCTTAGCGCTGATTACGAGAAGACCTACCGAGATCTTTGATGTTGGATAAAAATAGACCTTCCGTTGTCAAAACACCCACTGTGTTGTTATGAAAACATCGTATTTAGACTTGCCATTTTGTGTTTTTCTGCTATTATAATGATTTAAAATATGTAATTACCACAAGGAAGGAGCGTCTCCCTTGTAGCATATTCATTTAAAACTGTGGAAAAACTGACTTGTTCATTCCAAACCATTTGTGTCTACTTGCAGAAAAAGAAAACATTCACATTGCTGTCCTGGGCAGTGCCCATGGGCGTAATCTGGCCGGCCTCTCTGGTCTCTTATCATCTCTAGTCACGCGTAGCTACTTCTTCTTTTTGGGCTTATTACTAGTCTATTTGAATCAATGTTTTCCATGAAGTTACCATGTAACGTAGTGAGTCTGTAATACTGTACATTTTAGTAACCTACCTTTCCTTACTCTCCCAAAAGTTTTATGCAATGGCCACAAGGTGGAGTTGTTGGACTGTTTTTTAAAAGCTGCCCTCATGTTTTAGTGTTGACTCATGTTTTTCCTTTCTGTGGACAGGTTCCTAAACCCTATTGGCATGTTTCTGGGCGGGGGTGTGGTCACTCTAGTTTTTATGGGCGCAGTTTGGGCTGGAGAAAACAAGGCAGTGATCAAGAACTTCAAGAAGAAGAACCCCATGCTCTTCATCATCATCGTGATGGCAGTCAGCTACTTTGTGCTGTCGCTGTGCGGAGGGGTCATGGTGTTCATCTTTGGCATCACTTTCCCCCTCTTCTGTAAGTAATTTTCCACACTGTGCTGTGAGTGCCCATATAGCACACTGGGTCTCCAGTGATTGTGAATATCAGTGGGCACTGTCATTGACATTCACCCTCAGTCAACCCTGCCACAACACCTTGAATTAATAATTTGTCTCAAACAAAGAGGCCGGAGTGCTGGGGGTTGGAAGGGGGCTGTGTTTGACACTCTGGTGGAATAACTAGGCAGTGACACATTGTGCCCACAGACTCAGCACTCATCCTAATGTTGACGCGTCACCATGGAGGCTGTGGAGAGATCATAGTTGAAATGCTTTGCCAGCATAGGACACAGCTAATGTCATGAGGCATTTATAGTGCCTTCCTCCCACAGGCAAACAAGAGATTCTACCATGCCTGAGTGTACATTAATCAGGCTTACTTCTAGCATATGGCTCTCTTGTCTCATGTTGAGGCAGATAATCAAACAAAGTGTCAGTGTTGGAAGTGTTGGTTTATCCTGTCTTATATGGTTAAAATGGTTGCAACTCCTGATGTCAATACATACTTTTCAACTACACACTGCAGGGATTGCCCTGGGCCTACTGTATTGAAGGTTTTTTTTTTACCTCCTCCAGTGATCCTGATTCATGCCTCCCTGAGGCTGAGAAGCATGAAGAACAAATTGGAGAACAAGATCGAAGGGGTTGGCCTGAAGAAGACTCCCATGGGTGTGATCCTGGATCTGCTGGACCAGCAGGAAGAGAAGATCAACAAGATTCAGGATTTCATCGAGAGCAAGCTGAAGGACTGAGAAGCTAGACCCGGGGTCCCTTACAGGGATATGGTCCCCTTAACCCTGTTTGTCACTTAGTCTCACCAAAGTTTGTTGCGTCATAACCGTGTGCATTTTAGCAGACTCCAATCAGTGTTAGGCAGAAAGTAAATTTACAAATGTAAATATCAACTTATTTTGCCTCAGCCAAAATGTTTTTTTATTTTTTATAGGCCGTTTGACTGCACAGGCTACCATCTGGTTAGATGTTAGATGTTGCATCTTCAAATGTGTACCAATGACTACAGAGAGAAGTTACAACATAGGGTCACAAAAATCCTCTCTGTAGTATAATGTTTTGTGCTGTCTACCCTGAAAGGTAACTGGTAGCATTACCATCCCTTTTGATTAATGATTTTGTCTTTTTCGTATGTCCATCTTATTGTCTGGCATGTTAAAAAGTGTGATGTGTTGGGGTTGGTATAACTATCAAGAATTTTGCTTTCTTTCATTTTGGTTATTTTTCTCCCTAGACTACATCATGCATAGACTGTTCATTCACATGCTATATCAACTTTATAGTTGTGATACAATGACTTACATAGTATGATACAGATGTTTCCTAGGCACTTTATCAGTCAAATTTGTGATATAGGTTGCAGCTTGTATCACCAAAACCATCTTTACTTTTGTAAGGATATTGTTATTAGTTTTGTTCCATATTGTTTGCTTCTTTTAAATTATAAAGATAGCATTTTAGGACTTGTACTTTCTGAAATTCAGTGCATAAGTACAGTGCGTAAAACCAAGACGTTTGCATGTGGGAAAGCATGTAAAAGACATGCCCCCTTTGTTTAGGAGGGCAGACTCATACACCCAACAAGAGCAAAACTCGATTCCAGTCCTACCTCAAAAGTAGGTAAATAAATGAATTCATTCATTATTTAATAAAAAACAAAAAGATGCTTTCCCCAACATTTTCACGAATCAGACACTTTTTACTTTTTTAATATTTTGTTATTGTTGTTGATTTCTTTCCACATTATTTGAAATATTTGTGTCTGTTGGTTCATTTACTTTAACAATGTTATTTGTTTTGATTTATGCTCCTCCTGTATGCAATGAGTAGCAATAATTAACAGTTTCTTCTTGTAGTCATGGGGAGTGGATGCGAGGTGGACATTCTCATATCATAGCTATGCAATTTTGGAACAGGAATGGCGACTGGCTATTAAACTGGATTGTGTCAACAGCTTCCCCTCTAAGATATAGCTTTTATCTGATTTTGTGGTATGTATTATGGGCACTTTTCTTCAACTGTTCTGTGTTAAGCATGCAAATTGAAACTGCTGAAGGAAAAGCAACATGTACTCTTCTGTGTGTGTGTGTGTGTGAGTGTATAGTGTGTGTGTGTGTGTGTGTGTGTGTGTGTGTGTGTGTGTGTGTGTGTGTGTGTGTGTGTGTGAGTGTATAGTGTGTGTGTGTGTGTGTATGTGTGTGTGTGTGTGTGTGTGTGTGTTAAGCAGTCACACTCGTGCATTTTGCATTGTAATGGATGTATGTCTGACTCCCACATACGGTATGTGCTGTATGTGTTAATACAGAGCAGGAGGACTTTTGAATTAAAAATGATTAGTATGTCCCACTTTAGCATCTGTCAAAGTACAGCGAGGGAAACTGTGGTAACCACTGTATTACAGGTATTTCTGAAAGGGTTATACAATAAATGTATGAGACCAACTTTATAGCCAACCATTCATGCATTGTTGTGTGAGAGAAATGTTTTTACAAGGGCTACAAGGAATTGATTTCAATTTTTGTTAGCAACAGAGCCATTAATGATGTAAGGCTAAATCTGAAAGAGAAATAACCATACTTCTCTAAAACAAACAGTAATGAACCGGAATTGAAACTGAAGTGAATGTGAAATGAATTTGGACTGTCTAAATTGAGTTCATTTTATTATGACAGGATAATAAATATAAAACAAACTTTGCAAGGAAAGCACACAATAATATGTGTCATCACAAGTTCACAACACAGCATAAAAAACAATATAGCTTCCATAATCTACATATGCCGCCGGCAAATGTTCTGGTAGAGATGTTTGTGCTATAAAATGTATAGTGGTGGCCAAAAGCACAAAAACAAAATTCAGCCATTGGATTTCATTTTCAAGATTTAGAAATAATGACAAGATAATAACAATAATTTGTTACTTTATGCGATGAATGTCCTTTGAAGATTCTTCCTTCATGGCATGGAGATGACTCAGAGCATGACCCTAGAAGCTGAATTGCATTGTCACATAACTGTTTTTTTGATCTAAAAGTTTGGCATGTGGCGTAGAAGTCCATCTTCCCAAAAATGGTCACTTCACTGTACACAAGGGGAGCGTTTCACTTAAGATTTAGAGGTATTTCACGGAATTTACACAAAATCCAATTTTGTGCCTATGAAGAACTACATTAAATATGTTGTCTTAATACTTAAGATCACCACCATATAGGCTTATAATCCCTGTTAACCATTCACAGATGTTCCTATGAGAAAATCCCTCAGAACAGACTGGTCTCCGGCGATTCCAGCACTTTGGGGAGGGGCGTCTGTAAACAGAATCACAGAATTAATACAGCAAATGTCAAATCTCAGACCATGCACATCGTTAAAATTATAGTAGTATGTACAATATGTGTGATATACAGGTTACCTTATTTAGTTTATACAGGTGCTGGTCATATAATATCAGTAATTCCATTCAAAAGGTGAGACTTGTATATTACATTAATTTATTGCACATAAACTGATATATTTGAAATGTTCATTTCTTTCATTTTGATCATTTTAACTGCCAACTAATGAAAATCCCAAATTCAGTATCTCAGAAAATTAGAATATTACTTAAGACTAATACAAAAAAAGATTTCTAGAAATGTTGGCCAACTGAAAAGTATGATCATGAAAAGTATGAGCATGTACAGCACTCAATGCTTAGTTGGGCTCATTTTGCCTGAATTACTGCAGCAATGTGGCATGGCATGGAGTCAATCAGTCTTAGGCACTACTCAGGTGTTATGAGAGCCCAGGTTGCTCTGGTAGTGGCCTTCAGCTCTTCTGCATTGTTGGGTCTGGCGTATCACATCTTCCTCTTCACAATACCCCATAGGTTTTCTATGGGGTTACGGTCAGGTGAGTTCACTGGCCAATTGAGAACAGGGATACCATGTTTCTTAAATCCAGTACTGGTAGCTTTGGCACTGTGTGCAGGTCCCAGGTCCTTTTGGAAAATGGATTTTCAATGGGTTTTGTTTCACAATCCTCTCCAGGGTGCAGTTATTCCTATTGCTTGTACACTTTTTTCTACCACATCTGTTCCTTCCCTTCGCCTCTCTATTAATGTGCTTGGACACAGAGCTCTGTGAACAGCCAGCCTCTTTAGCAATGTGTGTCTTGCCCTCCTTGTGCAAGATGTCAATGGTCGTCTTTTGGACAACTGTCAGGTCAGCAGTCTTCCCCATGATTGTGTAGCCCACAGAACTAGACTAAGAAACCATTTAATGGCCTTTGCAGGTGTTTTGAGTTAATTAGCTGATTATAGTGTGGCACCAAAGGTCTTCAATATTGAACCTTTTCACAATATTCTGATTTTCTGAGATACTCAATTTGGGGTTTTCATTAGTTGTCAGTTATAATCATCAATATCAATAAAAGAAATTAACACTTAAAAATGTCAGTCTGTGTGCATGAATGTATACATTATACTGAAATAAATCAACTTTTTCATGATATTCTAATTATATGACCAGCACCTGTAAGTAAGTAAGTAAGTATATGTCAAAATCCATATTGTTTGATTACTGTTGTGATTTTACTGTATTGTATTGTGACCATCTACCATAATTGAAATACTCATGATGGCACAACACAGCACAAAGTGCACACATTAACAAAAAGATCAGTCATGGATAAGGCCCTGTTCCAATTAACGTACCCCAGTATTTTCACACTTGTTTCATAAAACCTGTTAGACCCACATGGAGCTAGAAGTTTAACTTTTTGAATGGAATTATTGAAATAAATCAACTTTTTCATTGACATTCTAATTATGTGACCAGCATGTGCACATTACTCACCCCTTCCCACCCACCCCAATCCTTATTTGTAAAGAGACTTTGTATATTTTCATGTAGCTTTTATGTATGCAAAGTTACAGTACATTGTCAATGCACTCCAGGGGGCAGTCTCTGCATTCTACAGACCAACAAGGAGGCATTTTACACCGACAATGAATAGAATATGGAACATGAGGAAAAACTAACCACTTGGTACATCCCAAAAATAAATGTCATAAACCATAAACCACATAAATAACATTTTATATACATTTTATATATATATATATATATATAGATAGATAGATAGATAGATAGATAGATAGATAGATAGATAGATAGATAGATAGATAGATAGATAGATAGATAGATAGATAGATATTCAGAGGTGGAAAACCAGCTTGGGAAAGTATAAGCCCTGTCAAGTATTCTTTCTGCTTGTCCTCTCTATAAAGGTCTTTGTTTTACTAATTGGGTCATCTACCTGGCTTAAGTTGAGCTAATAAGCATAGCTGGTTCAGTGAAATGGCTGGAACACATATGTGGCAAGACTTTTTTTCCCTGGCATGTCCACTACTGCATTTAATTGATATATAGTACCTTATGGGAAAGGAAGTAGCTCTGCTGTTAAATAATTAGTCAGCAGGAGTTACATACAGTGCTGGCCAAAAGTATTGGCACCCCTGCAATTCTGTCAGATAATGCTCAATTTCTCCCAGAAATTGATTGCAATTACAAATGCTTTGGTAGTAATATCTTCATTTATTTAGCTTGCAATGAAAAAACACAGAAGAGAATAAAAAAAAATTAAATCAATTATCATTTTACACAAAACTCCAAAAATGGGCCGGACAAAAGTATTGGCACCCTTTGAAAAATCTTGTGATGCTTCTCTAATTTGTGTAATTAACAGCACTTGTTACTTACCTGTGGCACATAACAGGTGGTGGCAATAACTAAATCACACTTGCAGCCAGTTAAAATGGATTAAAGTTGCCTCAACCTCTGTCCTGTGTCCTTGTGTGTATCACATTGAGCATGGAGAAAAGAAAGAAGACCAAAGAACTGTCTGAGGACTTGAGAAGCAAAATTGTGAGGAAGCATGGGCAATCCCAAGGCTACAAGTCCATCTCCAAAGACCTGAATGTTCCTGTGTCTACCGTGCGCAGTGTCATCAATACGTTTAAAGCCCATGGCACTGTGGCTAACCTCCCTAGATGTGGACGGAAAAGAAAAATTGATGAGAGATTTCAACGAAAGATTGTGCGGATGGTGGATAAAAAACCTCGACTAACATCCAAACAAGTTCAAGCTGTCCTGCAGTCCGAGGGTACAATAGTGTCAACCCGTACTATCCGTCGGCGTCTGAATGAAAAGGGACTCTATGGTAGGATACCCAGGAAGACCCCACTTCTGACCCAAAGACATAAAAAAGCCAGGCTGGAGTTTGCCAAAACTTACCTGAGAAAGCCAAAAACGTTTTGGAAGAATGTTCTCTGGTTAGATTAGTCAAAAGTGGAGCTTTTTGGGAAAAGGCATCAACATAGAGTTTACAGGAAAAAAAACAAGGCCTTCAAAGAAAAGAACATGGTCCCCACAGTCAAACATGGCGGAGGTTCCTTGATGTTTTGGGGTTGCTTTGCTGCCTCTGGCACTGGACTGCTTGACCATGTGCATAGCATTATGAAGTCTGAAGACTACCAACAAATTTTGCAGCGTAATGTAGGGCCCAGTGTGAGAAAGCTGGGTCTCCCTCAGAGGTCATGGGTCTTCCAGCAGGACAATGACCCAAAACACACTTCAAAAAGCACTAGAAAATGGTTTGAGAGAAAGCACTGGAGACTTCTAAAGTGGCCAGCAATGAGTCCAGACCTGAATCCCATAGAACACCTGTGGAGAGATCTGAAAATGGCAGTTTGGAGAAGGCACCCTTCAAATCTCAGGGGCCTGGAGCAGTTTGCCAAAGAAGAATGGTCTAAAATTCCAGCAGAGCATTGTAAGAAACTCATTGATGGATACCGGAAGCGGTTGTTCGCAGTTATTTTGTCTAAAGGTTGTGCTACCAAGTATTAGGCTGAGGGTCCTAATACTTTTGTCCGGCCCATTTTTGGAGTTTTGTGTAAAATGATAATTGATGTAATCTTTTTTATTCTCTTTTGTGTTTTTTCATTGCAAGCAAAATAAATGAAGATATTACTACCAAAGCATTTGTAATTGCAATCATTTTCTGGGAGAAATTGAGCATTATCTGACAGAATTGCAGGGGTGCTTATACTTTTGGCCAGCACTGTATGTGCCTCCCTAAGTGATATCAGTAACATGCCCATCTGTCTGGATTGCATCATGGTACTTTAAAATGTCAATGTCTGAGGCACCTGATAAACTCACCGCTTTCAGGTAGGCTATGTTGCTCTGTCTTATCTCATTAAGGAGTTCATCGCGTGGCGTCAGGTCCACCTTGGGGGGTACCCGCCTGCGAGGCACAGGTTTGAGGGTCTTCAACATGTCCTTTAGATTGGCGCGCTCATCCGCCATCAACGCGGCACTCCTGCTGAAACTCCCACTCTCCACCTGGCGGGGGGTTTTCCGGAGCTGGAAGCTGGCTCGGACCTCCCTTTCCTCAGCAGCACTCTGCTCCAGGAAGGGGTCACGCTTCTTGGGGGTCTTCTTCAGCTGCACATCCTTAATAAGGCTACCTGTGTCGGAGTTGGACGCCTTCGGGACAGCTGGGTCTTTATGCAGGTTGTAGGTCTTGCGCAATGGAGGCAGGACTAGGCCAGGCTGGGATGAGGGTTTCTTGGGCTCTGGGTCCTCTTCCTTCTCCTCTTCCTCCTCCTCTTCCTCCTCCTGCTCTGACTGCTGCTGCTGCAGCTCGTGGTGCTTTTGAAGCTGAGCCAGCAGCTCTGCGGGAGGCATGTATTCACCCAGCATCTGCAGCAACCCTGGAGGCAGATTCAAGCTGCTCTCGTACATCTCCATCATGTCGCGCTGCTGCTTGAGATCCTTCAGCTTTTGCTCCTCATGCCGCAGCTGCCGCTGCCGGTCCAGGTTGCGTGTCAACAGGTTGGTCACCACCATGCGCGGCCCCGGCAGCTCGAAGTGGTAACCCATCTTCAGCAGTGTGTTGTTGGCTTTAAGCAGCCGCGACACCTCCATCTCGGCGTGGTGGCCCAGCATGTGCCTCTGGTTATGGAAGCGCAGCTCGGTCAGCGTCTCATTGAACTGGAGGCAACGCACAATGGCGATGATGCCCTTGCCTGTGATGAAGTTGGACTCTATGTTCAGGGTGGTGATGCTCTTGTTCTCACGCAGCATGTTGGCCAGGCAGAATGCTACGTTCTCATCGGCGCCTGTGTTTGCAATGCTGAACGTCTTTACATGCTTGTTCTTCTTTAGGGCATTAACATAGTCTACCAGCATCTCTTTAGGAATGTTCTCAATGTTGTTTAGGTTAACCTCAGTCACCCCAGGGTTGTTGTTGCGGATCTTGTGCAGAGTGCTGTCCAAGTTGGTTTCGTTCCCGGAAGGCCTGGCTGTCAACTTCAAGGCGTTCCCACCCAAGGCCAGCTTTGGAATTTTCAGTTTGGAGATTACTCGTTCCTCCTTCTCTGGAACCCAATTTTCAAACCTTCCCTGCGTCTGTGCCTCATCACCTGACTGTAGGGGTGGATTGTCTCTTTGATCTTTAGCGACCGCTTCCTTCTTTTTCTGTGCATCAGCAAACTCCACAGGGGGCTGTAAAACATCCTGGGGCTCACCCACCGTGGAAACCGAGTTGTTTGCTTTTGAGTCGGTTTGTTTGTTAACCTCCTGAGACTCCGGCTCAGCTTCGACCACTTCCTCTATGATCTCCTCGATGACTTCCTCTATCACCTCTTCCCCCACCTGTCCGTCCTCTGCCTCCACCTCCTCCACGACCTCCTCGTACACATACTCCACCTCATCAACACCCTCTAGCACCTCTTCTTCAACTTCCTCCACCACTTCCTCCACGACCTCCTCTTTTTCTTTTAGCTCGGCTGCTTCTCTCATTTTTTTCTGAAGGGGCAAATGAATTTTGTTAAAATTCACATCACTACTACACACTATTCAGAGAGAAAACAACAGCATGTTACAATTTACAACTCGTAATTCACTCCATAATATTCACAATGATAATAATTCACACTATATTTTAACATCTAAACCAGTAAACATGTTCCAATGTAACATCACTACAGCAACACCAATGAAACCACTACAGACCTAAAATACTCCACTATGTCAATGTTGTCCCACCTCACTGGGTAGAAGAGTGACAGGCACTCTTTCCTCCTCCAGCATTCGTTTAGACTCCTTCTCCCAGTACAGGTAGTCCACTAGCGACCTGCGATCGAATGTGCCTGTGGGGGTCTTCTCTGTCTGGTCCCTCTGCCTCATGCCCACCGGCACCCTCTCGTCAGGGGCTATTACATCCATCTCGTTCTGGAGCTGCTTGATCTCCTCTGCAGAGAGGCCAGCCAGGATCTGGTCCTCATCGATGTCCTCGTCCTCAGACTCATGATTGCTTTCATCTGACGAGTCAGTCATGTTGATGTTTACATTATTACTTATTCATGTTTGATATTAAAATCGGATACAAAAAAGACATATAAACAATGGCATACATTCATATGAGAACTATTTTAAAGTGTGTTAAAATACATTTATAGCTTACATGGGAAAGTGGACATAAATAAAACAAATATTCTTTTGATACTGCAGCCACTGCCCTGAACTGCCTAATAAGAAATCTATATTTTACATAACAACAAGTCTTCAGAGAGTACAACTGAATGGCCCTAAAAATATAGTCTCTTAAGATATGGCACTGTTAAGAGGGATGACACCAGGTTTGTTGTGATATTTTGCTAAACATTTAGTGTCAGAAGGCTTGAGAGAGCTCACCCTTGGCTGGCTGCTTAAGGGCTGAGTTCTTCTGTCTCATGCCGACTGGGATCCTCTCGTCGGGGGCTAAAACATCCATCTCATTCTGCAGCTCCTTTAACTCCTCTGCCGAGAGCCCGGCCAGAAGCTCGTCCTCATCAATATCGTCCAGGTAGTCTTGCTCATTGGGGTCAGCCATGCTGCTAAAAATCAAGAAACAGCTCGAGAGAGAAGTGGGGAACTACCAGGAAGAAACCAGTGGAGCTGCTGTGTTGGTTGAAGAGAAGTTAGTGGGAGATTAAACCCTGGCTGCCTGAGCCAAGTGCTCATGCTCCATGCATGATCTAAAGTTAGCCCCATTTGACAGAGCGGAAGGTATTTATGGCACAACATGGTGGAGTCTACCATACTCTTTTTTCAGAGGCTTGAGTCAGCTGGACACAGTGTTGATATATTTGCGTGGCACAGGCTGGGAGTGGAAAGGAAAGGGAGGGATACAGACAGAGACAGGTGGCAGCCTTGTTTTTTCTTTTTTTCCGAATGCACACTTGGAAAGAGCCCCCTGTCTGCGGTTCTTTGAAGCCCCCCTCCCCTTCCAACCCCTGCTCTTCTCCCAAACCCACAGAAATCCCTAGAAAAAGTAATAATAGTCATTTAAAGTGGTGCAAAACAAACAGCCTAAGAAGAAAAAAACAATGAAAGAAGAAATTTCTACTCAGGGTGGAAATGAGAGGGGATGTCAGCAGAACCATCTTCCTGGCCCCATGAGTAGAGCGGATAAAAGGTCATAGGGTAGCTCATGTTTTTACCTCTCGGATAGTAAAAGAACATTCTAGAACACTTGACTTTACTTTAGATACTGACATATTCAGTGATTTAAAGCTAGCAGTAACAATAAGTTCAATTCAAAAATGTACTTTTATCCCTAGTCAAGAATGCTCAGAGAGCCCACATTCCTGAGATAACTACAATGGTTCAGGGCTTATGAGACTGAGAGGATTGTGTAACTCCGGGGAAGTGCTCTAATGACTGTAACCACACACCTCCCCTGGCAACCTCACGTGAAGCATGCCAGATGAAGCTACTACCCCACTCCCAGAGGCCGGAGGCCCTGTCCCAACTCGCTGCTGGAGAGCTGTTTACGTCTGTGCAGGTGTGCCATCGCCTGGGGGAGTCAGCGGCTGCGCAGGTCATCCAGCCAGCTGCTGTAAGTGACTCACTGTCTTGTCTGCGCTCTGGGAGGCAACCTTAGAGGAACCCAGGCTTCTTCAGAACGGGGAAATTAGCCTAACATTAAAAGTTGATGTCATACTAAATTACTTTTAGTGGAAGAGTTTTCTGGAACCTGACATTTTTATCAAGTTTCAAGAAAATGTATGACTGAACACATTTTACAAACTGTTTAAAAAATTACATTTCGAAATTATTGTTTATTTTTATGATCTTAATGTTAGTATTTTAATCATTATTATTACTATTATTATTAACAACAACAACAACCATCATCATCATCATCATCATCATCATCATCATCATCATCATCATCATCGGCATCAAGAAGCAAAGAATCTCTTAATGACAACTTTTTTTTATTCACGTCCCACTTGTCAATTGGAGAGATGTCTCCCCTTGGAAGTGCCGACACAGTTTTGAAGGCCGAACGCTGTACAAATATCTGTAATATCAAATGACAGGCATACTCCTTGAATATCATCCATGTTCAGATTCAAACAGTGTTCTTAAAAAAATGAAACAACAGCCAAGAACCTGCTTATCAAATGGTAAAATCTTCACTGTACACAACATGCTTTCTATACCACTTTCAACTCACACAACATAAAACAAAATACAAATACATACTATGAACACTATTGACATTTACATTCAAAATTATTATTTAGACCAAGAAAGTGAGGAAAGAGCATTTTGAGAGGAGAGAGAAAGAGAGTGAGAAGAAGGAGAAGGGGAGGGTAAGATCAGCACCTAAGTCCATGTATTCCAGCACAGGACCACGGTGCATCTTGGAAAAGGCTCAATGTACGTACATCGTTTTTAGGATCATGGCAAATTCCCTCATCACAGCCTCACTCATTTTGAACATCTCCAAAACACAGAGGACTAATCACTGACTTTTCAACGAGAACATGACAATGGATGAGAAAATCCTCAAATGACTGGCTCACAAAAATAGCGTACACAACTTAAACACCTACAATAAACATCGTACTTTGTAAAACATATTGACCCTTCCATTAAATATCAGCAGATGTCACAAGGGATTACAGACTGATCAACCAGAACACAGATTTGCGACCATTTTGATCTAGAACTGCATGAAGATGACAGTCATTAATTTTTTTTATAAATATGATGTTATAAAACAACAAAACATAAAACCCCTGGGAAAGATCTCAACATGTTGAGAACATTCTACATGGTTGTGTGCACACTGAGTTATAGCCATCCATCACAAAAAGGACTTGTCTTGTTGTCTTATGGTTTTGTGTTTGTTTTGTAGTCATATAGTCAGATGTCCTCAAATGTGCCTTTCAATTCCACTCCTGTTGCAGATGTCAATACAAGTGCTTGGACCAATGTTTCTTTGGATACCCTGGGCTGAACTGCATTTTAATCCAAGGCACGCAAGTGTGTGTGCGCATGTGTGTGTGTGTGTGCAATTGTATGTATATGTGTGTGTGTGTTTGTGTTTATAGGTGTGTGTGTGTGTGTGCAGTTCTGTTTTTTGTCTATGTTTTTATGTATGTGTGTACATGTGCATTTTTCTATGTACGTGCATGTGCAGATCCTGTTGCTCTTTTTGTCTTGTGTGGTCCTTGTACCAGTGAGACCTTTGGTCCTCTGAATCTTCAGAACAGCAGCAGATATGTAATCCACTTGTGATCTAGGAATCATACCACACAGAACCAAATTACAAAACTTTGCAATAAGTACAACACCTTAAAAACATGAAGGCTTTGACATATAATGACAACATATCATGCATATAATTTAAATTAAAACATCACTTTCAAAGCAACTGAACAGTTTAAAACACAATTTAAAGCAGTAGTGAAAGTTTATCTTAATCAATCTAGCACAAACCCATATAGCTAGAGACGGTAACAAAAACAAAATTTAGATTAGGTACCAATTAAAGTGATAAGTTATCCTTTAAATGCATAAATATGAGTCAGGACAGAAGGTTCCATGTCGGGGTAGTGTGTATACATACATGCTTGCCTTCATCTGTGTATTTCTATTGTGCTTCCTGTTAATGCTCCTCATCAGGGCATCTGGCCGTGGCACCCACGATTTCCACTGTCTCAGACGAGAGAGTCACTGACTCCACCTGCCTGGACTCCGCAGCGTACCTGTGCACACAGGTAAGGGAGAAAACACTCACCATGAGAAACATTCAAGCTCTGTCAAGTACTTTTTTAAATAGCTTTTAATGATTTAAAGTCAGTGCATGCAAGAAAATAAATTCCCCAAGACCAGGCATGGAAGAAAGACAAGTCGTCAAGTCAAGTAGTCTGTAGCAATGTTAGTTCCACACACAAATCAGGCTCCACACTTATGCCACGGCTTAGTGGCACACACCATGCTAACAAAAGAAAGTCAACTGGTGACCTAATTCTGGTGAGAATGGGACAGCAGGGGGTCAGTCCATTCGCAGGGAGTCTTGGAAGAGAGAGGTGGAGGGAGGCTGAGGCAGCAGAGATAGGAGGCAGAGGAAGAGGAGGTGGAGGAGGATGAAGAGTCGTGATAGATGGGGCGGAGGTCATGGTTGCTCTCTCGCTCTGAGAGCTGACAAGGGCACTCAGGAGGCTGACAAATGGGGCAGCCTCCAGGGATGATCCTGTTAGTGGGGAGGGTGAGAGGGAATTGTGAGCCGAAAGAGCCAGAGACTCATTGTTAACTTTCCCGCCTGGCTGGCTAATTGACCTACACTCTGTACTCCCCTGCATTTCCCTGCTGGGGCTCCTGTGCTGGACTAGACTTGCTGGCGTGTCAGGTGGTCCGGGAGAGGCAGAGCTGTGTGCAAACCAGGGATGGAAATTTGCACTAGCCACCAGCCAAATGCTGGTAAAATGTGAAAGTAGCTGGTAAATTTTGGACACAAAATAATAATTTACTATTGAGGTCCTGGTGAATTTTATCATTTATTTGTCAGTGGCTGGTTAAAGTTTCCATTTTGCAAAGTTAATTTTCCACATCCCTGACACACTACTAGTGCCTGGCCACATACCCCTTAGCTGTTTGCCCTTCTGATTTAATTTACATTGTTTACACATCTGACTTCTTAACCAAATAAACATTTTTGTTCAACATTTGCAAGCCTGTGTGTGCACAAAATTAGACAGCAAATGTTCAAAGGGGAATAATCCCAAAAGCTCAGTTCACTTGAGCACTGAGGACAGTGTAAATGGCTCATGATGGCGCTGCATTGGAATGGCATGTAAAATGGTGTGGAGAAGCAGCCTAGTGTGCAAATTTAGGCTGTTGACAGTCCAAATATGTCTCTCAACACCTCCTGCTACCAAAAGGAGTCATTTGAATCTCTGTTATATATTATGAAACCTCTTTAATGACTAAATGTAATGCTGCACAAGTACAATCTGAGCAAGAGACTTTGTGGATTTTTGTATCCCTTATTTATGAGGTAACTCCCTTGGACCCTGGTGAGCCATGGTGCTAATCCTGACCTGCTGCTGTGGGTGGGACTCCGACTGAAGGGGGCGCTGTAGGATGGCTGTGTGGTCAGGGGCATGTCCAACAGCTCGCTGTCCGTCAAGCCCACAGCAAGGTGGCTTCTCCAGTTACCCCCACCACTGGCTGCAGAGGAAACTGGGAAATAAAACAAGAAAGATATTAAATAGTTAGTTTTGGAGAAACTTGTTATATAATCATGCAACTCACAATAATTTTGTTTCATTTCCAATTTAAATCTGAGTAGAAGAAAGGAAACTTTAAGGAGCAGTAAATCTATAGAAACTGTAAGACACTAATCACTGAAGGCCAAAGCCATTTTCTCAACACAGCGTAACTCTGACTCTGCCCAACCCAGCGTGCCTTAGGCTTAGGCACTCGAGTGCAGTTCAGCGTGGGCATGCATGTGGTACCTGAGGAGTAGGAGGTGGTCCGGCTGGAGTGGCTGAATGGGGCCGCCGGGAGAGTCTGGTACCCCAGGCTGTGCTGCGACCCCCTCTCATAGTCGTAGGCTCCTACAAGGCCCCTGCCCATGTCCTTGTGCACCGCACTGCGGTGGTACCAACCACGCAGGTGTTCTACCACCAGGGCCTTCTGCATGTTCTTGGCCAGCAGCTCATTGCGGGGCCCCTGCCGGCCCCGGGGGGGCCTCATGGTGGCGTAAGGGTTCTGGGCCAGGCTGTCGGGTCCCTCGGCCCCGTAGTGCCGGTAGTGTCCATGGACGGGGTAGCCGTGTCCGTGGTAGGAGGGATTAACGTTGTAGTGGCCCTCCAGTTCGTTCTCGTACACGTAGCCTCCATTGGAGTAGGGCTCAAAGTCCATGCACGGGTATCCAGCCACATAGTAGGCCATGGGTCCGTACTGCATGGGCGGGGGGTAGGCATAAGCGCTGCAGCCTGAGTTGTTGCTGTGGACCAGGTTAGGCATGCTGCCTGTGTTGCCGTATACCTCCACCTTGCGGTGCTGACGGTAGTCGTAGATGCGATGGTCCATGGTGCGGTACTGGGTGTAGTCTGCACTGGACAGGCTGGTGTATGAGGAGCAGTCGTCTAGAGCCTCAGAACTGTTGCTACGGCGGGCTGGCGAGAGCAAAAATGAGGGCTTCTCCGAGCCATTCTCCCGCAGCAGGTGCGACTGGGACTCCAGGCTGCCGCTGCGGTGCCGGAAACACTGTGTGTTCCCCTCCGACCTGCAGGGTGTGTTCTAGCACTTAGAAACACCTCACAACTCATTGGTACACTCTGTGGCAATACAATGTTCTTTATGTATGTACCTATCTATCTGTATGTTTTTCTTTAAATTTAATTCCACGAGTAATTCATAAAGGCTGTCAGGATCTATACACAAAGTGTTTAAAATGCTTTCTACTCTGTGACTAAATGTGGTCAATATTAGAATGGAGGCCAAGCGTGCGTCCTTACCGGAGCTGGCTGCTGCTGTAGGCGTTGCGGGTCATGAGCGGCGTTTGAGGCATGCTGCGGGCATCTCTTGGATGCCTGGGCATGGTTTTGTAAGGACTGCTGTGTGTGGATGAGACCTCTCTGGAGCCATAGTAATGCCTTGTGTCCTGGAGGTCATAATCTAATCTGTGGAGGGGGACAAGGCACACATCTGTTAGGGCCCCTTTGGGATGTTTTCGGTGACGGAGGTCAGATTAATACAGTGGAATGTCAATTATTCCCTGGGCAGGGAGAGAGCTGTTATGCAAAAAAGCAACAATGAACAACAGACAGAAAGACAAAGTGAACAAGAAAAGCGAGTGGAGGAAAGAGTGGATGGCAAAAGATAAATGGAGTGGAAACACAATTACAATTGAAAGTTGGAGGAAAAAAGAAGTGGTAAAACAAAAGTGTGATAATATGACAAAGTAAAAATAAGTAGGAAGAGTGGATGTGAAGCACATCCACATTAGTCTGTTTTTAAAGTTTCAGAATCCAAACAAGTTCTGGCCACACACTGGTCTACGGAGTCGTCATGATTCTGTTTTCGGAAAAGCAGTGTTTCTCAGACCAAGGACCATTTCCCCCTTAAAAAAACCTCAAGGACCACTACCCCCATCTGAGGCTAACAGGGCTATGTAAATACACGAGTTGTGCAGCGTCACAGTCCTAACTAGGAAATGACCGGAGCTCCGTGTACCTGCTAAGAGCCCGGTCATGGGGCTGGTCGCTGGCCGAGGCTCTTCTCTCCGGGTCAAAGTCCAGACCAGCAGATGGCGGTGAGCCCAGGTAAGGCGAACACTGCACAGACCTAGACCGTGGCCTCTGGACACCGTCAGAATCATCTGCAGGACAGAACAAGTGGATGCCATCTGATGAGGGCCACACACAGAGACATTAAACAGACAGGGACCATGAATGAATTGTCTGGGAGCAAGCAATGACCTTTGCCATGACTACAATAACTAAAATCTCCTTTTAACAGTCCAGTCCAGTCGGGTCATGTAGACAAAAAAAATGAACTGAGCTTTCAATCCTCCAAATTTCACTTAACCGCAGGCTAATATGTATTCAGGAGACCTAGCAGGGTTGCTTTATTGGATATGTTTTATCTTTCTCACCATCATCCAGAGGCAGGCCATCAGACAGGGAACTGCACTCTGATGGAACCAGCTCATCTGTGGTACACAAACACACACACACACACACACACACACACACACACACACACACACACACACACACACAGATCCAAATGACGACCCAGCCGAAAGTGACACTCAAAATGACACACAACGGATCTTCATTGTGTCACAGCACACAGCCTTTATATGTTTATCCATCAAAATCAGAGCCCATGTCAAATATCTTAATCCATGAGTCAGGCTCTCAACTCCCTCTTAACATTCTGTTCTGCTGTCTGGCATGCTTCATTAGAAGAGCCAGAAATTAATATGTGGTATAAAAAGTCTTTATCACACACACACACACACACACACACACACACACACACACACACAGACACACACACACACACACACACCCCTCCAGACTGCTCTGGAAACCAACATTTGCCAAATTGAATAGGGCCACCAATTCCGCCAACCTGCTATGATGAGAGAGGCTCGCTGCGTGGGCTTCTTGCCCTTCTTGATACGGTACTGGTTCATCTCATCCTCAATCTCCTGTAGCTTCTGCATGGCGTCCAGGCAATTCCTCCGCCTCTTTTTCTTCACCGTCTTGTTGAGGTCTTGCTCGGCCGCCAGCTTCTTGGCAGCTTCCACAATCTTCTGCTGCAGTGCAAACCTGCTCTCCAAGTTCCTCAAGTAGGGGTCCTTCACAACAGAGTCCATAGCAGAAACCAGATGAACAACATAATTGAGCGCATGATGACCAAGAATAGGTATTTTGGGAAATCTAAGCAAAAGTATAAAGCCATCAAATACATGTTGCATCCTTTTTAATGTATTTATTATTATCCTTTATTATTATTTTAGAACTCTAATTATAATGTTCAATAACCAATTAGTCACATATCCATTAATATGGTGGCATATTACAGTATTAAATACTGCAGTAGCATGTGTCTGCCACATGCTGTAAGTAGTAGGATTGATTGATAGCATGCTACAAATATCCCCCAGACAGAGCAGCAGTTGGCACTCTAAATTGGGAATGTGCCCATGTAAACTCTGCACCC